>QXTE01000069.1:5056890-5112972 GCA_003942145.1 Platysternon megacephalum | reverse complement strand
TCATATTGTATGTATAGTTGGGGTTATTTTTTCCAATGTGCATTACTTTACATTTATCCACATTAAATTTCATTTGCCATTTTGTTGCCCAATCACTTAGTTTTGTGAGATCTTTTTGAAGTTCTTCACAGTCTGCTTTGGTCTTAACTATCTTAAGCAGTTTAGTATCGTCTGCAAACTTTGCCACCTCACTGTTTACCCCTTTCTCCAGATCATTTATGAATAAGTTGAATAGGATTGGTCCTAGGACTGACCCTTGGGGAACACCACTAGTTACCCCTCTCCATTCTGAAAATTTACCATTTATTCCTACCCTTTGTTCCCTGTCTTTTAACCAGTTCTCAATCCATGAAAGGATCTTCCCTCTCATCCCATGACAACTTAATTTATGTAAGAGCCTTTGGTGAGGGACCTTGTCAAAGGCTTTCTGGAAATCTAAGTACACTATGTCCACTGGATCCCCCTTGTCCACATGTTTGTTGACCCCTTCAAAGAACTCTAATAGATAAGTAAGACATGATTTCCCTTTACAGAAACCATGTTGACTTTTGCCCAACAAGCTATGTTCTTCTATGTGTCTGACAATTTTATTATTTACTATTGTTTCAACTAATTTGCCCGGTACTGACGTTAGATTTACTGGTCTGTAATTGCCGAGATCACCTCTGGAGCCCTTTTTAAATATTGGCGTTACATTAGCTATCTTCCAGTCACTGGGTACAGAAGCTGATTTAAAGGACAGGTTACAAACCATAGTTAATAGTTCCGCAATGGTTGTGGTGAAGACAGAACCTTTACTTGCCAGTCCATCTGTGTGCAATACTTGAGCAAACAAGTCTATAAAATAGTCAAACTAGATAAAAATTGTGCAAGATTTTGCAAGTTTAAACAAATACTGTAGCCAGTATTTACAGGAAAAGATGTTTACAATAGGTATCTCTGATCAGTATAACACAAAATTATAAAAAGTATAACATGCTACAATTACATTTGCCACAACAAGAGTAACTCTAATAATGCTCTTGGGAGGTAACCATTAACTGGAGATAATACTTAGAAGTTATGATGTTTTCAATTATTATACAAAAATAAAGCTCATATTACTTATTATTAAGAACATCAAGCTATGATGGTCCATACAATAAACTTCCATGGGTAGATAAGCAAACAATAAAAAACACTGATGAACAACATTTTACAGGTCTGTCTTTTAATACTTAAATCTTTCAAGTAACTGTTTTTAAATCTAAGGTAAAATCTAACGATACTCCTTTCCCCTAATTTTTTTCTGATTTTGTACCAATGCTTGCTGTAAACTGAATCAAACACAAGCCTATCTGATTTTGAAACCAATGCAAAAAAGTTATGTAGATTATTTTAAATACTGCTATAAACAACGTAGCAATTTAGGGCCAGATACTGCAATTTGCTCTGCACAGGTAGAACCTTGCATGCATAGCCTCAGTGACTTCAGGATAGAGGTGCAGATCTCAATAAATTGCAGAATATATCCTTGGTTACTTGCTTTTCTAAAGTAATTTTAAAAGCCATGGGAGTAAAACATTTTTTTATCCAAGTAGCAGGAGATGACAGGATACCGATAAAGTACAAATATTTATAAAATCTCACTCATTTGAGGTACACTTCCTTCATTTTGGTTAACTTGGAGACTAGAGAAAGTGCTCCATTTTTCTCATGATGAATTATGTTGCATATTTCAAGGTGCTATTTCAAATCACCCACACTATAAAAAGCATCCACCTCCAACTTTACAATGCTATACTCAAATGTAACATATTAAGTATGGAAAAAATTACTTATTACAGAAAGTAACAATTTAAAATCACTTCACATTGTCAGCTAGACAACTGTTATGAATTATTCTGGTAAAACAATTCAAAGACATTTCCCTTTTTAAAGACAAAACCTGCACTCACCCTATTCCCATAATTAATGCCGCTGATTTACTTCAGTAAGAGTACTCATGCAAGTAAGGTAAGTAGGATTTGACCCTCAAGGCCTAATTTTCAAACGTACTGAGCACTTGCATTTCCCATTGACTTCAGTTGGGAGTTGCGGATGCTTGTCACCTCTAAAAGTCAGACTCAATGGTCCCACAATCCTGCAATGAATTCTGCAAGCATTTGGAAAAAAGTATCTTGCCTCCATTGTTGCAGAGAAAATCTTGAAAACATGAACTGAGTGTACCCTAGAGTCTCAGAAACTAGAAGACAAAGAATACAAGATTACTCCTGAGGGCATTCTGCGCCAAAAAAGTAAAAATTGTGCGCACAATATTTTAAAATTCTGCAAATTTTGTCAAGTAAATGTGGATGCTCCAGCATGGCGGCGTTGGGGAGCAAAGGCCACTGGCTGCACAGAGGTGGGAGATCACTGTGCAGCTCCCGCCCCCCGGGACATGGATTCAGTGGTGAGGCTGCACCCAACCCTGACGTAGCGTAAGGACCGGGCGTGCCCCAGAAACATCCCAGGGCCCTGCCCCTCTGTGCCAGGTGCACCAGCTGTGGGCGGGCGGGCAGGCTCAGCAAGACAGGATCCAAGTGTGGAGGGGCTTAGTGTGGGGGACCCAGGTGTGGGTTGAGAGGGTTCTGTGTGGGGCAATCTGGGTGCGGGCAGCTCAGTGTGGGATCCAGGTGTGGGGGGAATATGGATGCACAGGAGCTTGTTGGGGGGGGCGGGCGTTCTGGGTGCAATGGTAATGGAACTCTGCAGGGGGTCCAGGTGAAGGTGGCTGGGGCTAAGCAGGGGGCCCTGTGTGTGTATGGGGGATAGAGCTCAGCAGGGAGGTCTGGGTGTGGGGGCATCAGTGGAGCCATCCAGATGCTGGGGGAGCGGGGCTCGGTGGGGTGGGGATCCGGGTGTGAGTGGCTCATCAGGGTGGTCCAGGTGAAGGGGGCTCACTGGGGGGGTTCTGAATGTGGGGGAGTGAGGCGTGGTGAGGTATGAGAGGGTCTGGATGCACAGGGGTTGGGTGGATGGGGAGCAACTCCCTGTACAGGTATCCCTCCCCCTGCAGCTGAGGAGCAATGGGTGCAGGAAGCGAGTGGGAGCAGGGGGAGTTTGCAGAGCTTCCTGCAGCTAGGGGAGAAATGTGGGGGTGGGTCTGACCCAGTCCTAGATGCCCTGCAGGGGGAGGGAAAGTCACATCCTCCCTATTTGAGCCAGGACTAGCAGCTGATCCTGGCGCAGGCTAGGAGCCACCAGCCAGGTCTTCCCCAGTCCCACCCCTATGCCCCACAGTGATTTACCTCTCTGCTGGCTGCCCTGGGCACCCAAAAAATACTGCCGTGGAGGGTCACATGACTGCTCTTGTGGCTTCCCTTTTCTGCCCCCTCAAAAAGTCATTTTTCTGTGTGGAAGCAAAGAAATCTTCTGGGGGACATAAATTCTTCACATGCGCAGTGGCGCAGAATTCCCCCAGGAGTATAAGATGTATTATTTTTGAAGGACCTCATGATCATAGCCTGGTTTTTGAATGATCGGGGTTGGCAATTCCGGCAGTCACCGCACGAATGCATCCACCTCTGGGGAGGGCCTCAACAACACTGCTCAGGACACAGTTGGGAGGGGAAATGTTGGCCAAGGCGTGGGGGACACCTGCCATTTCACAAGGCAATGTAGGAATAACTCAGCATAAGTTGGGGCCCAACCCCGCAGAGATGCACTCGAGCCCCGTGTCATTGCTGCGTCTGCCCTCAGCAGGGTGAAGATGGTTCCTTACTCCCAGGCCCTGATCTGTGACCCTAGCTCCGCACTCGCGGCTCCCAGCAGCCAAAGCCCAGCGCAGCACCCGTCTGAGATCAAACCTCTAGCAACTCCACCACGTTAACGTGGCCGGGCTCGCCCCGCCGCGGCCGGAAACCAACGGGGCGGGAGCGCCGCACACTGGCCCGCCCTAGCCACGGGCCAAGCGGTCACCCGCCGGCCCAGCTCCTCCACAGCGCGCCCGGGCGCCGGAGCAGACAGGGCCTTGGGATACGAGGCCTCCTCTGACATATCCAGGCAGGGGCCGCTCAGTTCGCCTGCGTCAGCCCAGGCAGGGTGACAGGCCGGGCCGGACACCGGGGTCCTACACAGAGCCCTACGGGCGGGGGAGCCGCCTCAGTGAGAGCCCCTGGTGTGGGTGGGTCACTAAGCCCCGCCCCCTCCCTGAAGGGCCCGCCCCCCTGAGGCAGCGCCAGGCTCCCGCTCCCCCTGCGCTGGGAGGGGTTGCCGCGCTACGCCACGATGGAAGGGGGCGGCTGTGCCCGTTAGGAAGGGGCGTGGCCACGACGGGCACCGCCCCTTTCCCGTCAGCACCAAACCGAAATGGCGATGGCTCGACTTCCAGCGCCGGGCTCTTAAAGGAGCCGCTGCACCGTAAGTCTCGCGCCGGGGGCAGTAGCCGTCGTAGTGCCCGGCGGGGAGGGGGAGGCGGGAAGCCGGTTTGTCCACAAGAGGGCTCCAGGCTTGCCCAGGCCCAGAACGCCGGGGAAATAGCAGGCGGCGGCGCCGAGGCGTTACCATGTCAACCCAGGTAATCAAAGCGGAGCCGTGGGGAACTACCCGGGGCGGGGACCGGGATCCCCAATCTCTGAGACGAGACCGACCCCTAGCGCCTCCGTTGAGAGGGGCCCGACTCCCCCTCCCTCCCCCTTCCACCAGCGCCTCAGGAGAGAGAAGCCCCCCGACCCCCCATCCTCATGTCCCCAGCGCCTCAGGAGAGAGGGGCCCGACTCCCCCTCCTTCCCGCTCCCACCAGCGCCTCAGGGGAGAGGGGCCCTCCGACCCCCCCATCCTCATGTCCCCAGCGCCTCAGGAGAGAGGGGCCCGACTCCCCCTCCTTCCCGCTCCCACCAGCGCCTCAGATGATTGGGGACTGACCCCCCATGTCCTGGCTGGGTCTCAGAGCCGCAGGAAGGGATGCTGGTGCACGTAGTGCGTCAGTCAGAGGGTAGCAGAACTGACGTGCAGTTGTCATGTCACAGTGCCCTGCGAAGTGTCATTTCTGGGAATTGTTTACTGTGAAGTTGTGTTGTGTAGAACTGATTGCTGCCAGGGGCCAGCGGGGTGCTGATTCTGAAGTCCTGGTGATGGGTATGGAGTTACATTGATGTTGTTTTAGTGTGGCAGCATGTGGATGTGCAGTGTAAAAAAACATCACTATGTCTTGTTAGTTCATAAAATAAAACAAATACACCCCTCCATTCCTCTGGTCTCTGTCTATGAAGAACGAGTGTCTGGCTTTTTTGGAGCCTTGAGGTGGACCAGAAGAATGACATTTATAAAATCATGGCCATTGTCATCCCCTTTGGAATGAAGAAGTCTCCAAAGCTTTGTGCCACGTGAGTGATTACATTGTGTCTAGCAAGAAAAAGCCACAATAAAGACCATTAGTCTTCAAAAGGCAGATGCTCTCATCTTGGCTTTATACAGAGTAGACCAAAATATGCTTTTGCCTCCTGGCTTGATTTTGTAAAAATCATTCCACAGTGAGGATGTGGGTTTATGGGCTTCCACGAACAGAAAGAATACGTAGAACCTTTCGTTAATTAGTAGAATTAACCTAGAGTAAGTATATTTTATTATGCAAGGCATTTTATTTAGGTACCAGATAATCAAATGCCTTCAGACTATCATGAATATTAACTGCATTGGCTTGCAATCTACTTCCAGATGCATTAAAGTCAGCGGAAGTAGAAGTAGTGGAAGTAGTGTGTGTTTAGTGGAGGGTCTCCAGTTGAGGAATTTCCTCTTCCTGCATTGTGGTTCATCAGGGCCCAACTTTACTAACTATTAGAGAATGGGGTAAGAAGCATCTTTTTCTCAAGGATCGTTGCTGAAGAGGTTTTTCTTAGGTTTTGATGGCAGAGAGGGGATTTTTTTTTTTTTAACTATTGTGTGCCATCTAATGGCATTTTTGGAATTTATATCAAACACATAGATACTAAGACAATGTGCATAAACATAATTAAAAAAATATACACTACTTCAGTTTACATCTAAACAGTTTCAGTAAGATTTCTGCACATGTACAGTCTATGACAATCTTGAATATATACTTTTAGTCTTACAGATTTTTGCCAGATGACTGACTGCATTCTGCGCAATGAAGAAAGGGTCACTACAAAGAACATCACCCAGAAAAAGACAGATATCACCCTCTCGTACTCCTAGTCCAATGTCGACTGTCACTTCAAGTACCAGGTCACCATCTCCTCTTAGCAGGCAGGCCACACCTGCTACTTACAAAACAAGGGGACAGAGGTATCAACAGCTTGATGTTACAGTAGAGAGTGATGTAGGAGCTTCTTATGAATATCAGATTGACAAAGGTATTGTGTAAATAATAAAAATCAACACTGAATGCATTTTAATATTGGCAGAATAAAATTTTCTACATGTCCGTCTATTATGAGGTGTATTAAAGGGTCATTGTCACATATTTTAGACCCCATATTTAACCTACCCTATAATAAATTGTCTTAAATTGCTTGTGCATCATCCAGATTCCAGATATCGACATTACATATTTCTGTTTTTAACCCCCTGAGAACTGTTTTATACAGAGCATACACCCTCAGGCAGCAGAGGGGGCATAAATTAACTAATCGCCCCTAATCCTAGACCTGTGAGTTATCATCAGTGAAAGGTGATGTACAAATATGACAGTAAACAAGACATCTTTGTTAGTTTCAAGTTCAACTGGAAATGAAACAGCTGGAGAAAGTCAGTATTTACTACATAGAAAAGATTAAATTAAAGGGGCACTGATATATTAACATACATATGTAATAAGTCAGTAAAACATTTTCACATTATATGTAATATTAATATTTCAGCTGAAAGACTAGATGAAAAAAGATTTGGATTAATATTTATTTTGCTCCATAAATTTGCTTGGTGCGTCCTTATGATTTGTATTAAAGTAGCAATTAGTAACTAGGGCCTGTTGTGATAGGCACTATACTAATATATAACAAAGAGACAATCCTTGCCCTGAAGAGCTACAGGAATAAAAGACACATGATCCACGCCCCCAGATTTTATAATCCAAACAGGAATTGATGATGGGAAAGGTGAGGGAACCTAGAAATCTCACTTAATCAAGCTCTTGGCACACAAGGACCGGGGCACTCTGATAACAACTGGCACTAGAAACTGTGCAGGGGTAGCAAAATGAGGCCCTGGCTCCTTTCATCCTCCTGCACTAGACAGTGGAGGTGGACTGGCACAGGGATAATGCACACTGCATCTTGCTAGAGGATTTACCAGATGCCCCTCCTCAATACTCCCAGAGGCATTGTACTTTCCTCAGGCACAATGCTTCTTGGAGCTACTGTCAGTGTGTATCTCCTTCTCAGCCTCTATGCAGGTTTCCCTTGTTTTGTTGTACTAACTAAGCAAAAGCATTACACTTTTTTTCTTTCAGTGCTAATCGAATCACACTTTTTCTGTTGTTGTTTGCAGATGAAGACTGTATTAGTCCAGGAGTTAGATACATTACAGAATCTCTTATTAAAAACCTGTCCAAACAGGAAAATTTGACATATGTAAACTCACTGAATCTTTCTCTTGCTAAGGATGGGGGCAAGAAATTTAAGGTGGGTTATTGCATGCAATTTCTTATTAACTATAATTCACAATAGTATTAAAAGCAGCAAAGAATCCTGTGGCACCTTATAGACTAACAGAGGTTTTGCAGCATGAGCTTTCGTGGGTTGCATCCGAAGAAGTGGGTATTCACCCACGAAAGCTCATGCTGCAAAACCTCTGTTAGTCTATAAGGTGCCACAGGATTCTTTGCTGCTTTTACAGATCCAGACTAACACGGCTACCCCTCTGATACTTAATAGTATTAAAGTTCAATAATATTTTAAAACATTGGAAATAATGGTTAGGAAAACACTTTAAGTAGATGAGAAGAGCCATAGTCTACCTCTCTGGGCCCAAGTCTGCAACCGCTACTTATGAAAGTAAGAATTACAGAATCAAGCCTCATCATTGTACAAATTACCATTGACATCAATGAGAGTTTCACATATGGAACAAAGCTAAAATATCGCTATATGTTTGTGTAATTTCTCAACTTCTGGGTACTGGTGCCACTTTTAGATTTTTTTTTTATCTCATTTTAATTTTTGTGTGGAAAGTAGTCCTTTCTGTAGATGAGGCTGGTCTACTGCAGGGCTAGTAACATCTGTAGTTTTCCACTCTTTTGCAGCATGGAAAGCTGCAAATGTGTTCAGTTGGTCCCGGTGCAGAATTTCAGAGCTCAGATTTGCAATTCTATGGTAAAGGGCATAATAATGATTTGTAGTGGCTTTTATGAAGACATGATTCTTAAAAACATAAACCTGCTGTTCTGAATGCAAATATATGTACCATCTTGTATTAACAAACTACTACATATAATTTGTTTTTTAGTATATAGAAAACTTGGAAAAGTGCTCTAAACTAGAGGTATTAAATCTCAGTAACAATCAAATAGAGAAGATTGAGAAGCTGGATAAACAGTTAAAGCTACACGAACTCAATTTGGCCTACAATAAAATCAGGTAAGCAGACATTCTGGTGTGGGTGGAGAATGTTACTTATTTTTAAAAATTTAAGTTGTTCAGATTCTATGGTCAGGAGTGTGGTATAAAAGTTAGTTAGATATATTTAAAATATTGTTCTTGCAGTTTGTTATATGAGAATGGAAAAGATTCACCTTCAGAAAAGAGAACTGAAAGATTAAACTGAAAGGGCCTGCTCATGCAGTCAGTGCACTCATTAAACTCCTATTCTATTTGCCACAAAAAGGCAGCTTTCAGTGTTTTGGGAGGAAGTTACTCTATTGAAAAAATGCTGAGGGGACAGTGGATCGGATGAAAGAGCAACTTCTCCATGCTCCCCTTAGTTTTACCACTGGTAAAGTAGGCTTATTAATTCCTTCTAGAGGAGGCTTGCTTTGCAAGTGCAGTAACCACAATAGCAGTAAAGAGGTTAATAAAGGAAGTGTGCAAAGACTGACTAAATAGTATTTCTGCATACTGCAGTGATGCAACTTCCTCTCTCAAAAGGGTTAGAAAACAAAATAAAATAATGCCATAATAGTAAAGTGATATATACCTATAAGATTACATTCCATTTTTGCTTGATTAAAATATACATAGCTTAAATGATACCTTGGTTATGACTTGTTTTGTACTGTTACTATGTATTTGAAACATATATTGCAGAATTAAGGTTAATTACAAAAATGATTGTTTGGGCTATTGAGGCACTTCTCTATTGGTGGCCATTCCTAAACATATGGTAGTCAACAGAATAGGCACTGCAATAATAACCAGTGTAGGTAGTCAACGGCAATGATGTGACGGCATACATTTTTCTTTTATGTCTATGGCACCATAAAAAACAAAACCTCTTGTATGTTCTACCTATTTGAAGTTGTTCAGTATCTTCATAAAAATGCGTTCTTCACACCATAATGTCTTCAGGTAGTACAGACAGCCAACTTGCTGTGTTCCCAAAATAAGTATGGAAGATATTTGTATTTACACTATTAAAAACCAGGTGAAAGGTACATTAGTGTCATCTCATCTCACACATTTCATATGATCACTTAAACACCAAATATTACACAAATTATGCAAAGAGTCTAAATATAAAATTTACCAGAAATGAATGTGTATTACAAACCATTCCACCCCTCGTGCAGCATGATTGGTTAATGTAAAGGGATAACAGCAGTGTCCGTAAAGCACCACTATGTATGGCAGGTACTGTTCGGCCTCTTCTTCCTCTCTTACTTTTGTTGATAAGAAAAGCCTTTTTAGTGTCTTTTTACATCACATACATACACTGCTACCTCGATATAACGCCACCCGATATAACACAAATTCGGATATAACGCGGTAAAGCAGTGCTCCGGGGGCGGGGCTGCGCACTCTGGTGGATCAAAGCAAGTTCAGTATAACGCAGTAAGATTTGTTTGGCTCCTGAGGACAGCGTTATATCGAGGTAGAGGTGTACTTGGATTTGCAAAATATAGAAATGCTTTCTGACCATGATTCTGACAAGAAAGTGAAACTCCACTGTGGAAAAAATGGCAGTTATGTATATTGAGGTCAATTGAAAAGTACTTGCGAACAAAGGTCATTTAGTTATATATCTTCTAAAGTTGCTCTCTTTCCAAAAGAGAAACATTCTATTGATATTTTTTCTTTATACTGTACATATTCCACATTTGAGAGGCTACAGACCTGTCACACCTTTATAATCAAAATTATGGTGTCTGGTTTTTTTGCCTCTGCTTGATTCATGTTTCCTAGGGCTGATTGTAAAATGTGAGAGAGGGGAAAATGAATTTATTAAAATGAAACTCTCAAGATATTTTCATCATTTTAATTATAGTGTTAAAATAAGGAGATGTAAGATACTTAATGCATATTACAGAGAAACCTGCAATAAAGTCCGGCTACAATAGGCAACATCTGTTTTATCTAACCACTTTAAAATATCTCCAGGTTTTCAGTACAGTTTTTTTTTTTTTTACCACCTTCACTATGCAGCCATTTTTGCTGGTTTCTTCGGTGATCAGTTAAGACAGGTTTCACTATACAGTATCCCCGAGGCCATAGCTACACTGTGTATATGATTTGCTTCATGATGTCTAAATTCTATTTCTCTTCTTGTTTTCAGTAAAATTGAAGGTCTAGAGCATATGCAGAATCTACAAAAGTTGAACCTTGCAGGAAATGAGATTGAGCACATTCCTGTATGGGTAGGCAAGAAATTAAGGTCCCTGCGCATCCTTAATTTGAGGCAAAATAAAATATCATCAGTAAGTGACTTTAACTAGGAGAAATAATTGTTTAAAAATAAAATATTTCTAAAACCTTTCATATTTAACATCTCAATTAATATGATCAGCAACATGAAAATTACAGGCTCTCTGGGGAAAAGATATAATAATATAGATTTGCTGTCTACATAACAAGGCTACTCACTGTTTATCAGGAAAACTCTCCCTCTGTCACAAAGCACTCACATCATACAACTACTAATAGTCAGGGCAATGTAAGGCTTTGCAAGCTCCAGGAAAGACTTCATGGAAGTTGACAAGCTTCTCCCAAATTGTGGGTTCCATTTCAGTTCTTCATGATGTGTGCCCAACTCTAATTAGCATAAGTTAGTTACATATGTGTTTTGTGCAAAGAATAGAAGTGATTGGCATTTTAAAAAAATCTTCTTAACTGAGACATGATTAAATTAATGTCTGTGGTCCCCTTTGTGTACTCTGCGAGAATATGGCAGTGAGTAGGGCTTATTTTAGTGGAAGCTCCTGAAGGAACCATGCTGTAGGAGCCAAGATGGTCCAGCCCTCTTTGAAGCTGACTTCACAGGATTGGTGTTCCATTTCCTCATGAACCCCAAGGGTGTCTGGGATTGGAAGGCTGTATTTCTCCCCCTCCCCCAAAGTGCCCCTCCACCTGAGGTGACATCTACTTGGGTCAAGGTCAAGATTCCATAACTTTCTGTCCACTTCCCATGGGTTTCTCCCACAGAGAACACTTTAACTCCATAAAGTTAGTTCACAATTTGAGCTCTGATAGTGCTATATAATTTTGGTGGGGGCATCATTTTTAGAAATTATATTGTTGTATAAACAATGAAATGTAGCCTTCACTTACATTAACAATGTATTTTATTTAAAAAGTAGAAAATGGATGGTAGGGGAGTGATTGTCTTTGGAAAGATGTCTAATCATTGTACCTTTCTCTTTGATTTAGCTCCATGACATAGCTAAGCTGAAGCCCTTAAAAGACTTGACTTCTTTGTTCCTGGCAGACAATCCAATTGTAAATCTGCCTCATTACCACCTGTATACCATATTCCACCTGCGCTCACTGGAAAACCTTGACCAACAGCCAGTGACAAATCATGACAGGCAGGAGGCTCTTGAGAGGTTTAATTTAGGTAATCATGATGATATGTTAGAGCTACTGTGAACTATACCAAATTTAGAAGGTTAGAATGAAAAGCTTTGTAATTACTGATATCATGATTTGATATGGATTATAAAAATTAAGGTTTAGGTACACTGTTAAAGTTTACTGCCAACTTGTGATGTGACTAGCTATGTCCTCTAAAAACTGTTCAGAGGTCCTCCAAGAAAAAAAGGAGGATTTTAGCCTACTCAGTGTCCAATTCTATTGCAGACACAAGAAGAATTATCTTTTATTTAAATTCATATTTAAGAAGGCTGACTTTATACATCAGAAGGTCACAAGCTATGTTTTACTTCTCATCTCACTTTAAATTATGTCACAGACGGAAAATCACAGCATAGTGGGCTTGATCCTTGGTAACGCTGTTCCTGTGCTTGGGACAGGGATTGGGTGGGCAAGACTGGTGTAACTTAAGCTTTGCTTCCCTTAAAAGCAAATAACAGCTGAAGTGCAGTGCACTCTAGCTACACCCCTGCCGTGCTCCTAACTTTGGAGGTTGTGAGAAGGCCAGTGTATAGCCCTTATACCAGCTCTAAACTGGCTAAAAAGATTCCCTGCATAAAGGATATTTTCAGGGTACCATTTCCACCCACATTGTGATCCTCTTACACTGCCAGAGTGGTATAAAGGAGCCTTAGTGTCTTGAGACTCATTCTCTGTATATGCACATAGAGATAGCTGACCAAAAAAAGAAGCTAGAAAGGGTTTAAAATTTGGTTTAATTGAAGATGCCTGTTTAAAAACAAAAGATTTCAAAGGTTGTAGATCAGACATAATTCTGACTTACATCTAAAGAACAAGACTTACATGTAAAGCATAATATAAGTAAAACAAGAATTATTTCAGGAAGTTCTCTTAGGTATTAATTTCTGTAATAGATTAAGGCAATTAGTATATTTACACAATTACTTTTAAAGTGGAGAAGCATCGTTGCTACCAAGTTTCAGATTGAAGAAGCAAGTGGAAAAATGTTTGAGTGTTTGGATTATTTTGTTTTCCAGAAGAAATAGAAAAATTAGAAAAAGATTTAGAGAAAACAATAAAAGAGATGGAGGACCTTAAAACTAAACAGTGCGAAGTGCTTGAACAACTTCAGCATCAAGATGAGGTGAACAGATCATTAAAACAAAAAACCCTGCAACACAAACAAATCTACAAAGAACTTGAGAGGGACCTGGACACCAAAAATGAATTGGTAAATTAATCATTTAGGTTAAAAATAAATACTGAAGAAATGTTTTTGAGAATCATTTTGTTTCACTAACAATAAATGCAATATAATGTATGTTTAAATGCTTGGGGATTTATGTTTAAATTTGTATTTAGATGTCTCAGTGGATTGGAAGTGGGATATGAAGCTTTTCTGGTACAGGGCGATGCTTCAACTCCAGGCAGACTGGTAGTGACCAATCCACATTCAAGGTTTCTGGTATTTTGTGTGTAGTGAGTTAATGTTCTTGGACCAGTTCTTAGTGGGAAAGATCCACATTACCAAAGCCACCACTGTCACAACTGGTAATCTTGGGGTGGAGGCCAAAGATGGAATGGGGCATAGAGAATTAACTCACTGTAATTAATCTCACCCTACCTGGGTTAGGCAGAATGGTAAAGCTGCCAGGAGAAGTTTACACTTCCACTGCCTGTGCTGTATCTATATTGTGGATAAAGACAGGACTTTAGTCTTCAGTGTTGTTAAATCTGACACCTTTCACAAGCACTACATTCATAAAGTCAGTCTGCTCAGATTGCTTAAGACTTACGTGAATGGTATTCTGTTAGACCAAGAATCTAGAGAAATTTACATATTTAGAGGTGGCTTACTGGGAGTTACTATAGTGGTATCTCGGGGGGGAAATTGCCATCTAAATTTTACAGCACCTCCAGCTGGGGAAGAAGCAGGAATAATAACTGAAACTGATCCAATCCAGCACAAAATATTTGTGGCCTTCTTAGTCAAACAAGCCCTAGAAAAGCCTTATACTGCAGAAGGCCAGCCAGAAGGCAGCATAAACGCCCATAAACAAAACCTGTTAAATGGCTAATAGTTACAGATGCCTGCAAATGAAAACTCGATGCGTTACAACTTGAATGTGCCATGTGTAGATCTTCCCTTGCTGACACAGCAGGGGGTTCTGCCTTTTCACCATTATCTATATCTCCATTTCCCAGAAAATCCCCCCTGGGATTGAAGATTTTGTGGCTTGGGTGTGGGAAAGCAGAGTAATATATGCTGTATCCGTACCAACTTCACAAAGAACCAGAACAAAACTTAATACATCCTGAGGCTTTATTACACTTTTGTATGCATTCCTTCTGTGTTATAGAACCATTGGTAAGCACAGGATAGTTGTGGTTTGAGGGTATTGTCCATGGACAGCATAAGGCAGAAGTTTCTCTGGCAACATGACTATATTGGCATTGTAATGCTAGGAAGCTGGAGAAGAAACGTGGCCTTTGCACAGACTGCTCTGGCCCCTGGCAGATCTCAGCTCTGTAGGTTTTGGGCACTGAACCTTCACTGACTTCAGTGGAAGCTATGGGTGCTCATCTCGTCTGAAAATTGGGCCCAAGGTATCTAATATTGGACACACAAATTGAGGCATCCAAAATGAGTAGTCAGTTTTGAAAATTTTAGCTCTAAATTTTCTAAAAATATTACCTCTGTAATTCTATCCAGCATCTGCATGGATTCGTCCCATGTGCCCAAGTAAATTTGCTAAACAGCTTTAATTTGTACAACCACATTTCAAAATGTACAGATTTTTCATTAATGAACCACATTATTTGCCCCATCTGTATCTCTTTCCCTCCTCACTTACATTCTTTGCCCCATTTTCTGTTCCTGTAACTTTTTATCCTGTGTGCAAGTTGAGTGGCTCATTGAATACCAAGAAACACATGGACATTTGCTTAGTTGTCTTTTCATTTAGTTTGCCTGGAAATAGGCAGTGTGTGATATACACATTTCTCCTGAATTAAGCCTTTCAAGTTATAAAATTATATGTTTCCTATGACTTTAGTATTTTTAAAAAGCTAATGTTTGTTTGCCTCTAGTCACTTTTTGTTTAAAATTTTGTGTATTAGTAAGAAGTTAAGTTACTCATGGCTGCTAAATTTCTAGTGTACTGATGATTCTTCATTGTTTAATTTTTAAATTGCTGCTGTAGTAGTGAAGAAAAATAATCCACACATACCTTGTGATAGTAAAAGGTGTTTGCCACTGGGTTCTTGTTCATTACTGTTCTTGTAGGTCATGTCCATTATTTGCTTATATTTTGCTCATATCATCCCAGCAGCCTGTATTTGAAGATTATCTTATCTTTCATTGCTGGGTGTAAAATGTAAAATTATAAATAATTAATTAAACTTATCATTTGATTTATACACTTTCATTAGGCATGTCTGTAAAATCTTATTATTTAATATTCCCTTTCAGCTAAGAGATGAGTGGAGCTATACATTTGTATAAGTATACCCAGTCTATTTTCTACCAAACAGCAGCATATTTCTAAAATGTATGGTAGTTCTCAGTATAGTGAGAGTTTAGCAGCATATATTTTACAATTTAACCCATTGTTATCCTTTGGGTGACAAACTTTGCTTGCTTCTTTCTTCCTTTAGCTGGTATCATGGTTTGTCACAATTCCCTTTCCACTGAGCCTTTATTCCTCACTAAAGGTAGTCCCCATATACAGCTGGATTGCACAATTTTGTATTTTTGCATAGGATATGCTTGCATGATGTCAATAGTGTCAAAACATCTTAACTAAAAAAAGTTACAATGAGACTAGTCATTTGCTTAATCTGCTATAATTATTCTTCCTCAAATATTTTCTATTCCGAATGTGATTAAAGTTTTGCATGATACCAAATACTTAGATTTCTAAACCTTTCATTAAGCCTTTCCCTTATTCCAGTCTATTCTATATTTCTCTTCTTTTCCTCCATTAGTCCTACATTCTGCTGTCTATTGGAGCCTTGCTGCATGCTCTTCCTCAGGTATTCAGCATGAAAAGCTGACCAAAAAATAAATAAAAATCACATGATGGACCTTTGCTAAAAGTTTAAGTAATAACATAGAGTTGATATACAGTGTAATACATTGAAGTTGACTTTAGCAGTACTGTAAATATCTTCATAACTAAGTCAGTTTAACGTTAGGAAACTATGGGTGGTGTATTTCTTGCTAAATGTATTACCATCTAAGTTCCTCTCAGCACAAGAATATAAAAAGAAAAATGTAAGAAGAGTGGTGTATTGTATTAGTAGCCTTATCATTGTTCACTAATTAGCACTCTCTAAAACCTAAAGTAGTTTAACAAGATGCACGTGAAACAGAAAGTTTCTTATTCTGGCTTGTTAAACCATTACTTACAGAAAATTGACATAGTTGATTGATTAGATGTTTGACTAAGTTAGTTATTGACTTGCCTGTTTTTTGAGACCTTTAGTACATTGAGTAGCTATATTTGGGTTGTCTTTTTTGTGAGGAATATGAAATATAGATTCAAAGGACCCTCATGTGATCATTTGTGTTACAGCAGTTATTTGTTTTTTGTCTGTGTCTTGTTCACAGTACACCTCTACCCCGATATAACGCTGTCCTCAGGAGCCAAAAAATCTTACCGTGTTATATCGAACTTGCTTTGATCTGCTAGAGTGCGCAGCCCCGCCCTCCCGGAGCACTGCTTTACCGCGTTATATCCGAATTCGTGTTATATCGGGTCGTGTTATATCAGGGTAGAGGTGTAATTTAATTTCAAGGTAAATAAATGTTATGTCCTTTGTTACCAAACCTTCTCATAACTGTTTTCTTGTATAGAGGCTTTGCATCACTATAGAGTTAATGCATACACTGATAAGTGCTAATATATGTAATAATTCAATATGGTAATTTGCTGGTGAAAGTGATTTATTGTGTTTCATACTGGCATTAGCTAAAGCAGAAGACAATGGAGTTAACCCGAGCGTGCCAGAAGCAATACGAATTGGAGCAGGAACTGGCTTTTTATAAGATTGATGCCAAATTTGAGCCATTAAGTTATTTTCCACCAGAGGTAATTATTTAAAAAAAATGAGGGTTTTTTTGTGTTTGTCCCCTCTGTTGTTTTGCATTCTAATGAAACTAAAAATGAGACAGGACATGTTATTTACTGTAATTTTAAATAAATTTTGCTTTCTAAATAGTTGCTGCTTGTCATGTGTGCAAATTAAACTTTGTTTGAAATTGCAAGTTATATATTTTTCTCTGCATGTTTTCTCGAAAGGCTTAAAGTCAATATTTTGTAATGTTACTATTAAGTGGCATTTAATATTTAAATATTAACAATGTTAATAGTTATACATTTGTTTTGGCTGAGTAAAGCTAGTGAATAGATCATTCATTCTTACTGATAATTATGCAATGGATTTTTCCCACTTGGGCCTGATTCTGTAGCCCTTACTCACTCTGGGTGAAAATCTGACCCTACTGAAGTCAGTAGTAAAACTCCCATTGACTTCAATGGGATCAGGATTTCTATTCACTGTTTTACTTACAGGAATAACCACTTATTGGATTGTAGAGTTTGGACCTTCTCCTTTAGAGTGGAAGGAGACATCACAACAGAAGTATAAAAAGATCAATGAATGTTAAATACTCCTGGTTAACTACAAATGTATAGTTTTTGAAATATTCAAAAGGGTACAGTATGAGTAAAGTTAAAGGACACCATCAATTAAAATCACACTTCTGCCTGAATTTACATTTTTAGTGTTACAAGTATAATCTAAATTACTATAACTGTAAGAGATTAGCAGTAAACAATTCCTTCAGTTCATTTGACAGAAGTTTTTATATGGGCAGTTTCACCAAAGTGTCTACAGGATTGTAGCCATAATCAGTTTTTTTCCATGTTGTTTGTGTGGGTCTGTCAATGAAGAACTCTTCATATATTTTTAAACTGTCTGGATTTCAAGTTGGTGGCCCTTTACATGTAGATTAAATTCAAGTTTAAATGTACAAAATCATGAATTACTTTTGAAGCCTCATAAAACATTAACTGTGTATAAAATAACTTAATATATTTGTTCTTGTCGTGTTTCAGGATGTTGAACTTGATGATGTACCTGGTGAAAGCCCTTACATTGGTAAAGCCAGGTACAAGAGAAATATGTATATCGGGAAAGGTTACATTGCTAATAAAGCTCAACAAATACAAGTTGGAAAAATTGAAGTAGATGAAGAAGATCTACATAGGAACCAGCAGCTTAAATTGAAACTTCATCAAACTCTAGATGTTCAGGTAGAAGATAAAGAAAAAAAGATTCAAGCTGGTAAAGTTTTAAATTTTCTCAAGCAAAAATATGAAACCAGTTCTCTTTATCTGATGTCAGTGGAACATTTTGATTTATGCTGAACTTCCCAACAAACTGCTCAGATTTTAGAATTAATGTGATATCTACATTTAGCATTTGATTGTGTATTTTTAGCCAATGTAGCTAAATTTCAAAATTACCATCAAATGACAAACAAAAAATGAGGACTGCAGTAAATTACTTTGAGAGTTTAGCATGAAGGGACTCGATAATAAAATATTATTCTTTGATGTTTAACTTACAAAAATGTAGCGTTAAGGGCAAGATTCATATGCAGATTTCAAATGCACTAGTGAGCAGATTTCTCCCTCTCTTATCCCTCCACCTCAACTAAGTAATGTAAGGTGAGTAAAATTGAAGTGGGAAAAAGGTTAATGCTTTTGTATTGCAGATAAAATGCTGGATTGTCTCCTTCCATGGGCAACCCATTGGCTGGGAGGGGGTGTGGGCAGAGCAGCTACAGCACTTAGTGAGTTTCACATTTGTGAGTTACCTGACAACTGTTCAATCGGAACAGTTTTGGGGGATCAGTAGAAGTCCTCCCAACCACATGGAACCTCCAAATTTGCAGGGACTACAAGGATTTACATCTTTGCACTGTTGCTTTTCCTTTTACCAGTATCAGCATGGTTTCTGCAAGGGTGTTGCTGCCATTGCCTGAGCCCCTCATAGCTGTGCAGTAACAGCTGTGGGGACTGCAGAGAAACAGACACTGCTTGATGTAACATTGCTTCCCAATGGTACAACTGGAATACCAGCCAGGAATGATGCCAAGTTAAATAGCCAGTCCCAAGTTCAACTCCCATCCTTATCCTGAAAACACAATGGAGCCAAATTTTCCCCACAGGGCACTCTGAGTAGTTTCTCTAGGGTAAAAAGATAATGCCAGGAGGGTTTGGGTTTTTTTGTTTGTTTTTTTCCCCTTTCCCACTTCCATATCCTCAAGGAGTTCTGCCTGAGTTGGCTGGGCCATCTGAGTCAGTTGTAGAGTTCATTAGGATAATCAAGTAAAGCAATATATTGTATATTTATCAAGCATACTAGGGAGAAATCAAATTAAGAAAATTGTTACGATTAAGTATATGGCAAAAAGTAATTGTGAAAGATCTTATTTATGTGATGCTTTGAGATATAACAACTTTGTTCATCAGGGTCTCACTTAGAGTATGTCTACAGAGCAGCTCAGAGAGGGCTTCTCAGTACAGTAGACTGACATGCACTAGCTGTACTTGAGCTAGCACACTTAAAATAGCAGTGCAGCTGTGACAGCATGGGTGGTGGCTCGGGCTAGTCTCCCAAGTACATACCCATGGGGTCAGGCAGGATAGTACTCAGGCAGCATTCATAGCCTCAGGGGGACATAGTCTAGAGAGGATATGGAGGAAACAGATAATATATATCCATGTTATACAGAAATCATTAAAGTGTGTTTTGTTTTTTTAAATTATTTATTAATTTTGCAGCTGAAGGAAAATTAGCAGAACTACAACATGAAATAGTAAGTGCAGAGCAACACGTTTTAAAAGCAAAGGAGGAACTTAAACAACTGCAAGACACTGTGGCTCAGAAAAAAGTATGTAAAAGCTAACAACAATGTGAAGATAAAGAATAAAAATGTTTGAAGCAATGTAGACATAGAAAATGTAATAATATGCTCCTCCCAGTTTTGCCAAGAAGTCTGATTAAGACGAGATTTTTTTTTCCCTTTCTTTACTTTCCCTTGGAATTTTTAAAATACACTTAAATGAGGCGTTTAAAATAAATATTCAGACACCAGGTCTCGGGGGGGCTTCGTGGCTCATTGGGCCAAGGTTACACAATTCAGAGATTCTAAACAGTTTGTTGCCAAAGAGCTAACAACATATTCCTATTTTCATAGCTAATTTGTGAGAGAGAGTACTGTAAGCACTTGTCATCTGAGCAAAATAACCAGAAACAAGATGTCAGCAAGCTGGAGTTCCTAGTTTGCATCTTCATTTAGGTTAATGCAGACTATAACAACTCCATGTTTATCAACTATATCTTTCAAAAAGATTCTGAATCAGCTATATAGTTCCAAGCTTAATTAGCTGTTTTTCCATGCCTCAACTCCAGATTTCAGAAGCAGAAAAGGAAAGTCTTCAACAGCAACTGAGTGGCAAGATACTTCTCCTAAATCAGCTACGAGAGGAAGCTTTGGAACTAGAAAAACAGATGGAAAAACAGAAGCGAGAAATAGGGAATAAGCAAAAGGAGATTGAAGACTTGCAGAGTTTTATAGATTCCGTAGATCCAAAAGATCCAAGATACGTAAGTAAAGTACTAAAAAGGAAATATGGAACCCTAGCTTTTCTATGTCAGGGTTTTGTATTAAGGTATACTTTTTGTTAGTTAAAATTCTGAATAAATATTTAACTAGAATCTCGTTACACCTAATTTTATAAAACATGATATGCTCTTCATGCTATTTTAGCAATATTTTTAGCTTGTGAGCTACTTATAAGATAATTGCTTCCTTTAGTTGCTTGGTATTAAAGATGTGTAATTACCTCAGAATTTAAAATTGGCTTCCACCTTTATCAAATATATTTATGGAAGGAGGGTCCAGATTCTGAAAGGTATTTAAGCACCTAACTCCCATTGAAATTAATGGAAACTAGGCATCTTTTGAGGATCTAGGCCTAACTATTCAACTAAAAATGTTTACTTTGTTGAGTTAAACCACATAAACATGAAGTTATAAGCTGTAACTGTTTCCATCTGTGGAAATTTAAATATTCAAGACAAGTTACTAAAAAGTCATAGAAGCTATGGCATTGTGTTCATTTTTACTATGTGCTACATCAGGGGTTCCCAAACTGGGAGTCAGGACCCCTCAGGAGGTTGCGAGGTTATTACATGGGGGGGTCACGAGCTGTCAGCCTCCACCCAAACCCCGCTTTGCATCCAGCATTTATAATGGTGTTAAATATATAAAGATGTCTTTTTATTTATAAGGGGGGGGGCACTCAGAGGTTTGCTATGTGAAAGGCGTCACCAGTACAAAAGTTTGAGAATTACTGTGCTACATTGTATCTGTAGATCCTAAGGCCCCAGATGTATTCAGGGAGACCCTTGAAGGCAATGAGGTTCCATGCAGGTGCAAGGGTCTACCTGCGTGCATCTCTTTGCAGGATCAGGGCCCAAGTGATGAAGCCACTGAACTAATCTATGTTAAATAGGAGGTAACTGTTGCAGCTCCATAGTTAAGGCCCGGACCCTGCAATGAGCTTTGCACATTGGCATGGTGGGGTCTGCCTTTGCGGAACATCTTGCAGGACTGGGTACCAAAGCTGGAACCTGGCTTCTGTTAAAAGCTCTAATTTTGACAAGAGTGAGGTTTGTCTGATTCGTCTTACGGAGGACTATATTTCTCTCCACCACCACCCCCTTATACCTTCTATTAAATAAAAGTATTTTCAACATGTTACCACAACGGTCAGGTGTCATTAAGGGTTTCGTGATAATGGGAGGGAGACAGACCAAAAAAAAACCCAGTACAACTAACTATCGCACACTTGTATTAGATTATTGTTCTGAAATATTTGGAGAACTTTAGGCCTGAATATTTTTAAACCAAGAGCCTATTCCTTCATTAGGGTGGTCAGAAAAAAACATTGACTTCTGTGAGCACTGGATCAGACCCTTACAGTCTATGGGACAGATTCTAGACCTGTCTATGACTCCTTTAATGCTGTTCCAGAAAGGCAGAATCAGGACCTTTCCCCCATTTGCAGTGGTAGTACAACTGACAAATGTCCTTTGCTACAGTTGGCTGGGGAGGGAAACAAGAAGAGTAGAAACAAAGTTTCCTGACTTTTTTCTCTCTGCCCTTATTTATGCCTGCTTCTGCTTTCCTACAGCAGTGCTGGTGGTGGCTGTGCAATAGGAACGTTGTGCAACAGAGAGGTTAATGCACTATTGCCTTTTCATTTCCTATACCCCTGCATGGACCATGTCTGTGCAAGATTAGTGTTCTTTAGCGTCCGTCCTTCAGCAAGGAGAGCATAGGGATCTGCATTGTTGTAGAAGAAATTTCCGTTCATGAATGCCTAGGATGCAAACACTGACATTCCAAGGAATCTATGTGGAAGGGCCTGTTTCTTTTATCTATACAAGCAGTATTTAAAAGTTTATCTTTAACATACTTGTGGTGTATAACTTCAGTGAATATTATGTACAGCAGGTTTAAATTAGACTACAGTGAGTTTTTTAAAATGTGTCCTAAAATCAAAGCTATTATAAAATAAAAGCTTTTCAGATGTGCATTCCATAGCTATTGTCCATTTATATGAATACACACAAAAAGTATTCCCATGCCTGGCCTCTGCTTTCATCTGAGACCCAGACTACTTTTTATTTTTTTTAAATAGATTTCAAATCTGCAGTTAAGAAAATAAACTAGGAGGATTGTAACAGTCTGTGTGTTTCAGGGAGGAAACTGCTTTCTCAAGAGGACAAGCCCAGCCTCTTGGGGAGTAGACTGGCTGTTACTAACTCCGTAGTCGATTGGCTACATACACAGCTTCCTGTGTTGTGATTTAAAGCAAACAGGGCAGAATACAGCTTGTGGAGACAAGTAGAGATTGGAGAGCATGTTACTGCTCTACAGTCATGTCAAAAGCTCTCAGCCTTTGCAGCTTCCCATGGTTTCAAACCACATTCTTACCAGAGTGTAATCGTCAAATAGAGAAGTTTGGAGGAAAGAGAAGACAGAAGAGAAACCATGTTTTATTTTAAGCTGCTGCTTTCCATCATTTAGATTTCAGTTAATCATTAAAATGGATTCTAAATTAGGGGTGGAGCTTTTTGCACATGACTTCAAAGGAAGAAAAGACAAAGCTGTAAGTGTTTGTTTTTAACAATCCTCTTGTTGAATGATTATTTTGCTACAACTGTTGAATGTCACAACAGCAGCTGTGCTTAATCTTATTAATTAGAACTGTACTTTGGAAGTTAGAAATTAAGTTAGACTGGATTTTTTTTTAAATGGGTGACCATGTTTAGTTACAGTAATATAAATACTGAGTTGTAATGTTTTTATTTGCATACTTTAAAAAATATATTGAGTAGATGTATTCCTTACAGACTGCAATTTTGTTTAAAAGTAAAGCAGATATGAGTTAAATAAATCTTATATTGCTTTAATTATAAATTAAAATGACTTGCAGTAAAACAGCTTTCAAAAATTATTCTGAAATATTAGCAAAGTTTTAAGACTTTCATATAATAGCTAGATAAAAGTGAAATGTGTATGTCTGGGGCAGGGGCTTAAGAGAAATTGTTTTTAATAATAAAACAAAAGCTATGTATTATTGGAGGCTTTTGACATTGTATGAATTGTTTGTAAATGTTTCAATACCAATGAACAGCGTAGCACTATTTTTATGGTCTTTTATTTGGTTTTGTTTGCCACTATGCTGCCAAGAAGTATGGTTGAAGTCAGTGGAGACTGCAGGTGCTGAGTACTCCTCAGGATTTGTCCCATGTTTGTAAATCAGACTGTCAGATATAAACTTACTATTTGAACAGAGGCTAGTGTTCGAACAACTACACTAAGTATCCTGTTGTAACTCTGACTGCATTCAACTCTGCAAATAGTTTACACAGCTCAAGTTAGAGAGAGATTTCTGTCAGTTTTTAGTTGATATTGGGCCACCACAGCTTAAGTGAACGTATCATGTAGATTTAGAAAAAATATTAAGAGCTCTATGGAGGTTGAAAGCTTGTCTCTTTTAATTAACAGAAGTTTGTCTAATAAAAGATATTACCTCACCCACCTTATCTCTTTAAAAAAAAAAATAAAGCTATTCAGAGGTGAAGCCAAAATTATTAGACTATGTGAAGCTTGGCTGGCTTGCTAATTGTTTTCTGCACTGTCATGTAGAATATCTTGGTTTGTTAGCTAATTTCTTCCCAGGCCATAGACTGCTAGGGCTGTGGAGGTAGCTGCTCAGCCCTAGGGGAAATAGAGAATGAATGAATGAATGAATGAATGAATGAATTCCTTGTGTTCCTCAATTACTAAAGAGCAGTGTTCATGGGTTTTGAAGGGGGTCTTGTTTGTAATTTCTTGGCTGAAAGGGGTAATGAAGTGGTGAGAGTTAGCTGGGAAAATGGCAGTTCTTGGAGCTGTAAGGGATACATATGACCTTCCTACTCTGGGCAGGAATGTGGTGTTTTGGGTTTGTTTGTTTTTTTAAAAACACTGTTTGCTATAGAGACTTCTTCAACTGTCTGAGATGAGTGTCCAAAGACACTGCCTTTTGGGGCAATAAACAGGAAATAATAAGCTATGGAAGGTACAAATTGTTGGTGCAGCTCATTTCCAGTAATGGGACGCTTCAGGAGCAATGAGCCAGATAAGTTGTTTAGTTTAACAATATATTTTTAAAATTCTTACTGATTAAATATGCAAAATGTATCCATTTAACTGTAATCCACAGGCTCACATGACGGCTCAGAAAGCAAGTAAAGAACAGCAGCTTGACATGATGAACAAACATTACAAACAGCTTGAAAGTCGCCTGGATGAGATGCTTTCTAGGATTGCTAGGGAAACTGAGGAAATTAAGGATCTGGAGCAACAGCTTACAGATGGTAAAGAGCACTGGTTTTGTTTGTTTGTTTTTTAACTTTGTTTCCTTAGGAGCATTAAATCTGTATTCGAACTGAGATACAAGAGATGTAGGAAATAGGGCTGTCAAGCGATGAAAAAAAATTAATCACACTGTTAAACAATAATAGAATACCATTTATTTAAATATTTGTGGATGTTTTCTACATTTTCAAATATATTGATTTCAATTACAACACAGAATACAAAGTGTACAGTGCTCACTTTATATTGATTTTTTATTACAAATATTTACACTGTAAAAAAAAAAGTATATTTCAATTCACCTAATATAAAGTACTGTAGTGCAATCTCTTTATCATGAAAGTGGAACTTACAAATGTAGAATTATGTACAAAAAAGAACTGCATTCAAAAATAAAACAATGTAAAACTTTAGAGCCTACAAGTCCACTCGGTCCTACTTCAGCCAATCGCTCAGACAAACAAGTTTGGTTACATTTTCAGGAGATAATGCTGCCTGCTTCTTGTTTACAACGTCACCTGAAAGTGAGAACAGGCATTCACATGGCACTGTTGTAACTGGCGTCACATGATATTTACGTGCCACATGCGCTAAAGATTCCTATGTCCCTTCATGCTTCAATCACCATTCCAGAGGACATGCGTCCATGCTGATGACGGGTTCTGCTCGATAATGATCCAAAGTAAAGCGGACCGATGCATGTTCATTTTAATCTGAGTCAGATGCCACCAGCAGAAGGATGATTTTCTTTTTTGGTGGTTCAGTTTCAGTAGTTTCTGCATCGAAATGTTGCTCTTTTAAGACTTCTGAAAGCATGCTCCACACCTCATCTCTCTCAGATTTTGGAAGGCACTTCAGATTCTTAAACCTTGGGTCGAGTGCTGTAGCTATTTTTAGAAATCTCACATTGGTACCTTCTTTGCGTTTTGTCAAATCTGCAGTGACAGTGTTAGTAAATCTAACAACATGTGCTGGGTCATCATCTGAGACTGCTATAACATGAAATATATGGCAGAATGTGGGTAAAATAGAACAGGAGACATACAATTCTCCCCCAAGAAGTTCAGTCACAATTTTAATTAACGCACTATTTTTTTAACGAACATCATCAGCATGGAAGCATGTCCTCCGGAATGGTGACTGAAGCATGAAGGAACATACGAATGTTTAGCATATCTGGCACGTAAATACCTTGCAATGCTGGCTACAAAAGTGCCATGCAAAATGCCTGTTCTCACTTTCAGGTGACATTGTAAAGAAGAAGCAGGCAGCAGTATCTCCCGTAAATGTAAACAAACTTGTTTGTCTTAGGGTATGTCTACACTACCCACCGGATCGGCGGGTAGTGATCGATCTATCGGGGATCGATTTATTGCGTCTAGTGTAGACGTGATAAAATCGATCCCCGATGGCTCTGCCGTCAACTCCGGAACTCCACTGCGGCGAGAGACGGAAGCGGAGTAAATCGACCTAAGATATGCCGATTTAAGATACGCTATTCACATAGCTGAAGTTGCGTATCTTAGGTCGACCCCCCCCCCCCCGCCCCCCCCACAGTGTAGACCTAGCCTCAGTGTTTGGCTGAACAAGAAGTAGGACTGAGTGGACTTGTAAGCTGTAAAGTTTTACATTGTTTTGTTTTTGAGTTCAGTTATGTAACAAACAAACAAAAAATCTACATTTGTAAGTTACACTTTCACAATAGAGATTGCACTACAGTACTTATATGAGTTGAATTGAAAAATACTATTTCTTTTATTTTATCGTTTTTACAGTGAAAATATTTGTAATAAAAACTAATATAAAGTGAGTACTGTACACTTTGTATTCTGTGTTGTAATAGAAATCAATATATTTGAAAATATAGAAAAACATCCAAAAATATTTAATAAATTTCAATTGGTATTCCATTGTTTAACAGTGCGATTAACTCAAAAAAATTAAGTGATTAAAAAAATTAATCACATGAGTTAACTGTGATTAATCGACGGCCCTAGTAGGAAAGGATTGAAAATTATTCCTAACTGATCTGAAAGGAAAAAATGCGATAATTCTCAAATGTGTCCACCTTAGAGGAAAAGAGCTGGAAAATACAGGTCACCAAAACATTATGTATTTCCCACCAAGGCTTTCATTGGCAAAGGAATATTGCGTTGATAACGAGGTGTTACATATACAATACGTAGACCTCAATAATCAGATCTTGATGGGGAGAGCCAGCAGCAACACTCTTCCCTGTTGCATGGAAGATTCAGATCTCTTGCTTAACAAGTTGAGTATATTTCATCACTTGACAGCATCTTTTGCAGCCAGTAAAGGAGCATCATGGATATGCCATAAATTAGTGGCCTTCAGCCATAAGAATAAGGTGATTTCTCTTCTCCTTATATGAATGTGACATCTTGATAGTCCAAGTGGTATTATGAAGTCTTCTAGTTACTGTTACTACATGTTGATTGAAACTGTGGTCAGAGTCAGAACTTTAAGAAAACTATTACATGGTAGAAAAGCTATAGTCTCTGCTGACTGTTAAGGGATCCTCTAATATCACCATCTACATGGAAAGACTATCATATTCATTGATTTGATCACTTCAGTTTTGAAAACAGATTTAAGAAATCCCATTCATTGGTATTACTGTG
This sequence comes from Platysternon megacephalum, assembly GCA_003942145.1. Classification (NCBI taxonomy): domain Eukaryota; kingdom Metazoa; phylum Chordata; order Testudines; family Platysternidae; genus Platysternon; species Platysternon megacephalum. The sequence goes on along the minus strand of QXTE01000069.1, from coordinate 5,085,355 downwards.
GACAAGATACTATAAATCACTGTTATGTGACAGCAAATGCCTAGCTCAAAGATTAAATATTTTCAAATGCTTAATAAATCTTATCATCATCATTACTGTTTAAGTGAATTGAAAGGTAAAGTTGTACAGCCACGTAATGCACAGTGAGCTAAGGTACTTGTGCTCTGGAGTTGTACAGGCATAATATCTTGAAGGCAATGTCCTTTGTCCCTGGAGAATATTGCATCCTAAACATCTCTCAGAATTCCTTGTTGGCCATTACTGAACAGCAGTAGTAATTAATTCAGGTGGGATGTTTTCTTCCCTAAAAGAAAAAGGGGAAATCTAGCTCTAATAAGAGAAAAAATGAGAGCTACGGTAGGGGTGGGGAATATTATATGAAATAGTATTTACTTTTACTTATGTGTTGGACAGTTAAAATGAAGTTAATACTATGTACAGAAGCCTCAAATAACGGGGGGGTTTGCTTTTAGACAGTGTGTGGTTTCAAGCGGCTAGAACAAAAAGAAACATATACTTACATGATATTAATTTTGCAGAAAGATTTAGACTCCATGAATATAAAAATGACCTTTCCATTTTGTCTTTATAAATTAAAATATTAATAAAATTAAATAGTTTAATCCTTGTTCCAGTAAACTAGAAAATGTACACTTAATATTTTAAGCTGTTGTTCCAAATCAGGAAAATATTTAGTGGACAGAGTTGAAGGAGATCAAACAGGGAACAATATAGAATAGAAATGTGTCTTAAATGGCTGCATGTTAACCTAGTATAATGTCACATCAGGACACATTTTAGAGAAGACATTTTTTGAAACCCTAATTGTTGTTTCTCTAGAATTAGCTATTCCAAGTACATGAGAAGTTACTCTAAACTAGGTAACACACACAAGTTAGTTCCAGTAAGTACAATTGAGCCACTAAGTAGTAATGACTTGAGTTGTACCAAAAATCTAACACTGTAAAATATGGGTGACTAATTTTTTTAAACTAGTTTTCTCTCTCAAAAAAAAAAAAAAAAGTGGAAAAAACTTAGATTCCGCTAAATTAACTATGTTCTGATCTTCAAAACTTGACAGTTTGTGATTGAACATCTCCTTTGTGGCATTTTTGATGTCTTGTATTCAGAAGAGTAACAGTATTCAGAAACTGCACTGGAGGATTAGGAATCTCTATTTTGTTCATCTTGTATTCCTTTATTTGAAATAAAGAGTTCTCTTGGATACTCTAATTCCATTTTGTACCTTTATGCAGGTCAAATAGCAGCAAATGAAGCACTGAAGAGGGATTTAGAAGGTATTATCATTGGGTTACAGGAATACCTTGAGAGTGTTAAGGGTCAGGCCAAGCAGGCCAGTGATGAATGTAAGGAGTTGCAGAAGGATAAGGAGGCTTTGCTGCAAAGATTGACTGAACTGGAGGAGGAAAGAAATCAGCTGGAAATAGTTGCCATGGATGCCGAAAACATGAGAAAAGTAAGATTTAGGAATACCTGTGTCTTCCCAAAGCCAGATCCCTGGGAATAAAAATAGAAACTGAATTCTGAACTGCAAAACAAAATTTCCCTGGGACAAATTCTGCTCTCTTATATGGTAACTTCAGTGGGAGTTAAAACTGTAACTGAGAACAGAATTTGGCCTGTAATATTTAAAACATAAATAGCATACAGCAAATGGAGATTATTCTAAGGGGAAGTCAAGATATATTTTGTATATTTTTCTTATGGTGGAACTCTCCCAGAAATCCAGACTTAGACTTTTGCTTCTTGGACCACAGGCTGATTTGCAGTTACACTAGCACAAGTTGCTCCAACATCAGTATGGCACATCTACACTAGGGTTTGCATCTATGTGGCTGCACTGTTGCAAAACAAACAAACAAGTGTAGACAGTCTTAGATTGAGAATACTCTACTGATTTATTCTAGCAACCACCTTTCCTGCTCGCGCTCTCTTTCCACCTAAGGAACCCTCCCCTTTTTAAATTGCACTTTGCACTACTCTCTCTCTACCAGTGGGTTGTGCAATTAAGTACCTCTGAGGCAGGTATCAAAGCTAATCAGTGAAACCACCCCATAGGAGATGCTCTTGGAACAATAAGTGCTAAACCATCATTCTCAAAGCCAAAGATAAGTGACCACCACAGCTGAGCTTCCTCAGCCCAGAACCTGAACTAACTGATAATTCCCATACTTAGGTTTTCCACACCAAATAGTTACCACCAAGCTGATGGGTATGTCATCCAGTTGTTAAAGACCAATTTTATTGTCCTGCTAGGAGTAAAATTAGACTTAAGAGAAACAAATATCTGTGGCTCTAACCTGGAAGTTCTCTTATTTGTATTGTGTGTGGGGAGCTTTGTACAGTGCTTAGCATAACAGCACCCTAGACTCTACTCATATATATTTTTATCTACAGTTATATTTGAATGTCAACTACAACTAGCTCTAACTGTCCCTGACTATAGTGGTCATGAATGGTACCCTTACTCTGCTCTTCTAGATGTGGTAATAATTGTTAATCCCTGGAAGCCAGGAGATAGCCAGGCAATGTGCTCCAGTAAATCCTGACAGTTGAATATGCTGCATTTGCTAGCATCAAGAAATTAACTAGAAATATGAACAGAATCATAAATAATATGTATATTTCTAAGTTGAATGTGCAATTTCAGGAAATTGCAGAGCTTGAATGTGCACTCCAAGAGCAACGAGAAGTAAATGAATCTCTTAGAGAGGCACAAGGGGATCTCAGTGCATATGAGGCTGAACTGGAGGCTCAACTTAAAGTCAGAGACGTTGAAGCCAATCAACAGAAGGAAGAATTGGAGAGACTAAAACGACTTAGTCAGGTGAGAATAGAATTACTGTGATATCAAATGAAAATAGTTCTTTTTTTAAAGGGTAATCTAGTTTGAAAAACATAAGTGGACTTTACTCGGGTTTCTTTTGTTTTGTTTTTAGATCTAGAAATACTTTTTTACCTTCTGAGTCTGGGAAGAATGAAAGTTCCAGGGAAGCTGTTCTTATCAGCTGGTTTTTTTAAAAAGCCCTCTGAGTTCATGATGAAAATTCTAATATCCATGTTTTTGATGAAAACATTTTTGGCTATTTATAACACAAATTTCAAAATCCAGTTAATCCTGCTTTCAGATATCCATTTTAAGAGTTCTGTTAGTATATTATGCAAATTAGAAAACTTTTCCATCTCCTTCTTTGTTACTGTGATGGAAGTTTCCTTTGTGATAGTCAGAAATCCCTTTCTTTTAAAGAGATCCCCTTTTAACGGTTTAAAGTAATGTATGTAGCAAGGAACTTTAAACAAATATGAATGATAATTCCTTTGTTAATGATGGGTCTTATTTTTGCATTCGGTAACTTCAAGTTTAGTAAGGAAACGTTCCTTATGTTCAACTAGCAATTATGTTTCATAAGGCAATGTAACCAGTATGGTTCGTAGTTGCCATTTTGATATGATTTGTAACTTTATCCGGAAAGCAAGATACAGAATATTTTTGGGCTCTCCACGGAGAATATACTCTGAATAAAAACAGACTAGCAATTGTGGCTTTCCAGAAATACAGTTGGAAGAATATTGGTTACCCAAACATAAAAAAGCGTCATTACCGCAGTCTTCTGAAGTTTAGCATAGGGCTTGTCTGAAAATTGTCTTTTAAAAAAATTCCCCAGATGGGCATCCTGGCCCATAGAGAATGGGGACACAAGAAGTCAAATACAGTTCCCGTTTTTAGACAAAATTATTTAGTTTTTGCTAAAAACTGAAAAACTCCCTTGGAAAACATTGACAGGTTTTTTTTTTTATTTCATTAAAAATTTCAACAAGGGGATTTTGGACCAGCTCTAGTTTAGCACCTTTTATAATTCAGTTAATTTTGTTGTTTCGAAAAGTACAATTGTTCTGGTTTTTAAATCTGAAAACTTTGTTATTATAGATGGAACACTCAGCCCTGCAAGCTGAACTTGAAAAAGAAAGGCAGGCATTAGAAAATGCTCTTACCAAAGCACAAATATCAGAAGAGAAGGAACAGGAAAACAATAAGCTACTCTCCCAGCTCAAACAATTGCAGGTTAAATACTTATTCATTTTTTGTCTCAGAATTCACCTGATATCTGGGATGTTCTTTTTTTTCCCCTAAAGGAAAATTAATATGGATTTTCCTCCTCTATGTACTCTGCATCTGTTTGGGAATCTTAAGTAGCATCTCTGACTCTTTTCTCCCTAATGTTAATACTCCTAATCCAAAAGCCCCATGTTGCAGTCATCATCCTTCTGTTTTTGAGGTCTGAATTGGGCTATCAAGACTGCTCCATGATATTCCAGAGGTATTGGTTATTGTTTTATGTAAAACATGTCCTTCCTTCCAGCTCAGTGCATGTGGGTGAGAAAGAGGCTTAGTTATTCCAGGTTTCAGAACTGCTGAGCACACTTGGTTCCCATTAAAGTTGAAGAAAGAAATACAGTATCCTGCAAGAGAGAAACTGAATATCAAGAGTCTGTTGGAGTAGGTTCTAGTCAAATCAGAAAATAAATTAAATTGGAGGTTGACTTACTACCTTACACTTCTTGTTTTCTGGCTTAGGGATAATGTGGATATGTGTATTTGTCCTTCTGTTGTCTGAACAAGTATCCCTTAGGGGCAGCACCACAGGTGCAAAAAGATGCATTTCATATTGGGAAAATATTTGTCAGATTCTAAAGTACTGGAATTTGACCCCTTAAATTTTTGTTTTACAGGGGGACAATAACCTTTTGAAACAACAGCTTAAAGATCTTCAAAATCAGCTAAACTATGCAGTTGACAACATAATTCATCCTGAAGAAGTCACAGCTCGTGTAAGTGAGCTCAAGAGAAAACTGCAGACAGGAATTGGAGAAATTAGGTGGGTAAAATAAACTCATTAGTAATGTCATTATATGAGTTGGTATGCACAGATCTAAGTATGTACGAGTAACAAGATAAGCACTCTTTCTCCACCTTTGTGTCAGAGTACAGCTCTGACACTGGCCCATAAATAACCCTGTTGCCATGTCCTGCATTCCATCCTCACAGTTACACACCCTACATCAGTACTGTTAAATATAGTAGGTGGGGTATCCTGCCACCGAGCAGGAAGTGAGAGAGCAATCCTTTGCTCCACATCTGCTTAAATATCCTGTGTTGGCTCAGGAACCATGGGACCAATCAAAAAGGCACCACCAGTTGAGTGTGCCAGTTGGACCACTTGCCCCTAGATCTAGTGAGAGCCAGCTGGGTGGGGTGTAGGTGAACAAGACCTGCTGCTTTTCCTCTAGCCACACAGAGTGGGAAGGGGAGAGTTGGAGATAGGGACACACCTCTCCATACAGTTTCAGCCATAGGGCTGGGCCACTATTGAACTGTACCTAGTTGTACCAGCCACCTTAAATTCTTGCACTAGCATATTAGGTTGGAAAAATCCCAGCATCTAACACCAAGAACTAAAATTATTGCTTTCTTTCTTATGAATTGTATTGTCTTTCTTTCAGATGCCATAATTCAACTGATATTGTAGGGAAAAGCCTTGCAGACCTGCAGAAACAATTTAATGAAATCCTTGCTCATTCACAGCAAGAAAAAGAGGAGGCCTGGGCTAGACAGAGACAGTTACAAGAAGAGATGGCTTCTCAACAAGAGAAACTGGGAGATGCACAGGAAAAATATAGACAGGCCTGTAACAAAGCTGCAGAAGCAAGAGTAAGAGACTTTCAAGTTAACAAATGGAGAAAATTGAACTGGCAGCAGGTTTGGGACAACTGGAATGTAGAGCGAGACATTACTATTTCATTTCAGATATGATAAGATGGGTTTGTTTTTTTCTTTTTAATATGTGTAGTGTGGTTCTGGTTTTCACCTGATTGCAGCAGTGCACATTTCTCTTAAGGTGGTAACTATCCATTAAAGGGAAATGATATAAACAGTTAAGAATTAAAAAAAAAAATCCTTCAGAAGTAATTTGACAGCTCTCACACTTTAAATAGATTCTGGCTACTGTAGGGATAAATGGATGCATATGAACACTTTTGTTCTCATGTCTTACAGTAGACTTGCCTTACTCAGACTCCGTATTAATTTTTTTTGCATCAAAAATATGATGCAAATGTATGGAGATACTGTATCTAGAGCCAATGGCTTAATATAGGCATCTGTGCACTGATATGCTGTGTGCCCCATTGTACTCTGAGATCCTTTATTGCATAGAGCTTGCAAAAGGTTTTAATTTTTGCATAAATGTCTCAGAAGAATTTTCTCATGCTTCCAAAAATTAATAGGGATAGCCATTTTCTGGTGTGTGCATGCAACAGCTGTGGAGTTGATTGTGTGCTGTCTTTATGAAGTGTACTTGATTATATGCCTACCCAGTGTTGGAACTATAGAATATATGGGGAACAAAGAAAAGTTAATACAGGTAGAAAAAGTAAAGATTATGGGTAAAAATTTCAAAAGCTCTGAAGTCCCCTTTTCAAAAAAGTCACTTAGGTTCTTTTAAAATTTTACTCTATTGTAGTTGTCAATCTCTCTCTTTGATAAATAGCATTCTGCTAATTGCACGTTTTGAGAAACAGATATTTTTAAACTTCAGCAAGATTGTGAATCAAAACATGCATTGTGTAGGCTTCTGTTTCATGTTGTTCATTGTAATTTATTTAAACTGCAGATTAAATCTGAGAAGAGGCAGAATGAGACTAGAGTTCATCAGCTAGAGAATGAAATCCAGCACTTGCATGCAAAAATAAAGAGTATGGAAGAAATACAGGGCCTTGCAGATCAACAACTTCAAGAAGCTGATGAGGAGAAGGAGAAAATTCTTGCCCAACTGGAAGATTTAGAGAATAAGGTGGGAGGTAGATAAGCAAGAAGAAGCACACACACTGACCTCAGTTGCCTGAAAAAAAACAACCTTTATAATTGTTTTGGCAGTTTTGATTTCTAGGACTTATGGTATGTTGCCTGGGATCTCAAGTGTAGATGTTGATTGTTACCAGTGACGTTAGTTTGATTCTGGCTTTAATTTAAAAAAAAATAAAAATCAATTGATGCAAAGCATCTCAAAAATACTTTTAAATGAAAAATAATATGAGATAACACTGTACAGAATGGGGCATAGTGACTCCTATAGGCTGTAGGTAAAATGTCCTGTAGAGACACCAGAAGAAAGCTATAAAATATTAACAATGTAAAAATAGTACAGGATAAAAACTCTTACAACAATATACATATATTTCCCCTATTTCAGAAAAACTTAGACGATGCCAGGGCACAAAAGCAAATTCTTGGCCTAGATAAAGAATTGAAGGAATTAAAAAGAGCAGTAGCCACTTCGGATAAACTGGCAACCACAGAGCTCTCCATTGCCAAAGATCAGCTAAAGTCTCTCCATGGAACTGTTCTCAAAATTAACCAAGAGCGAGCCGAGGTAATTCAACATATAAATAATACATTTATGTAATGTTTACTAATGCTGTTATAATGGGAGGGTTCTTGGTGTTTCCTTTATCATGTGGAGTTTAAGGCTCAACCACAAATCCTCACACTGGACTGAAACTTGGCACATAAGGTATCAGTCTGGGGGCAAGTCTTATTTATTGTAAAATATATAAATAGTTGATGTAGCCTGGGAAGGTAGTGTAGGTAATTTCCAGGTTGGATAACTTGTCTCATTACATTCTGAAAGCTTTTAAATACATAATTTTTACAAAGATTTGAATAATAGCCATTTAACAAATGAAAAACAGATTGCAGTAATAATATTAGGAGTACTTGTGGCACCTTAGAGACTAACAAATTTATTGTAGCATAAGCTTTCGTGGGCTACAGCTCACTTCATCGGATGCATTCGATGAAGTGAGCTGTAGCCCACAAAAGCTTATGCTACAATAAATTTGTTAGTCTCTAAGGTGCCACAAGTACTCCTATTATTTTTGCGGATACAGACTAACACAGCTATTACTCTGAAACCAGTAATAATATTGTGACTTAAGTTCATAATAAATTTACAGGAACAGATACAATATAAGTAAATTCTTAAGACTTCAAGTTATTCAGGTCAGGAACCTTGTCTCCATATTTAAGAAGTACCTATAAGTGTGGGTATTTATCTAATGTGTAAAAAAAGAAAATCTGTTTTTTCATGTAGATAATAGGAATGAAGAAAAAGGTGAAAAAGGAAATAAAGAAAGCAGACCACCATGATTGTTTATTACTATGCTTTTCTCAATGCTGTATGAGGCATCAGTAGCTCTGTAAAATAAGCTTTTAAAATTAAAGATTTGCTCTGTTATTGTTGTAGGAATTTCAGGAAGCAGAGAAGTTCTGTATGCAGGCAGCTCGTGCAGCTCAGGATCTTGCCCAAGCAGAAGCAGAAATAGAATTGTTGCAGAGACTTTTAAAAGAAAAAGAAGGACAGGTAAATAGGTTTTGCTGTACATCAAGATATGAATGCTAAAGGGGTAAGAGTGAAATATGCAGAGATCAATTTGAACATAGGTACATGGTTAAATGAATATCTGAAACAGCCTAACGTAATTAATTAGTCCTGCCACATCTGCAGGGGACTGGACTAGATGACCTCTAAGGTCCCTTCTAGTTCTGTGATTAACTTCTTAAATTACTGACTTCCTAATTAAAATTTTAGCTTTTTAGGGGTGTGGGTTTTTTTAACTTAGTGCTGGACTTTTCCACATACTCATTTCTGTTAGTCCAGCTGATTTTCTCTTATGACTATCATTTATTAAAATGTCTTTATGTAGGTAATTGCATAGTCACAATCATTTGGGAGGAGAAGGGCAAATCTTTCTTACAGCAAATTAATTCACATGCTGAGTTTGTGAATTTTTTATTTAATGAGATGTGTTTCTAGAATAGGCTTTATAAATTAGACTAAGTTTTGATATTAAACTTTTTTTAAAAAACAGTTTCAGTATGAAATGGAAAAACCTGATGTTGGAGCTGTTGCATCAAGTTTTCAGAAGTTTGAGATTGATAAATTAAACCAGATTCTGAAACGTCAGAGAGCAGAAATTGACCGACTGAAAAGCTTATTAGTCAATGCCAGGACAGGTAATACTTTCTTTTTGTCTCTGCACCTTGCATTCCAGCACAGGCTTAAAGGAAATACATTTCTACCCCATGTTTCTCACCACCTGCTCGCTTCATATACCTGGGGATGTATTCATAACTCTAATAGTCCATTCTGCGAGGCTTCTGAAAGCGGGTTTCTAAGATGCACACTTTGTTCCTAGACAGGGTTTTTTTGGTTTGTTTTTTACTTTTGGGGGGGGGGGCAGGGGAAGAGAAGGGTATGGGTGTTTGGAAGTGAAGTGAGCAGGATAATGTGCTTATCGTGCATATAATGCAGTTATGTAGCTTCTTTCATCCAGGATGAAGGATCTTGGTTCTTATGGTATTTTGCAAATATTATTGAATTAAACCACACACCCTGCCTGTGATATAGGTGCATATTATTATCATCACACCCACAGATGAGGAAATGTTACTTAACCTCTGCAACCTTGACCAAGGTCTCACAGCACATAAGTGGCAGACCTAAAAAACAGTCTAGGAATACTGGTCCCCAACTTTACTGGCCAAGCCACATTAACTGTGTTACACATTCAGTAGATATGTCAGAAACCTACCTCGTAGCTGTGGCGGGAGCGTGGAAATCACATTTCACAACTGGTATCAGAGGTCTATTCATGACCAAGTGTAATGAAAAAGAAAGAATTTAGAAGCATTTTAAGTAATTTCAGAAGTCTTAAAGTTCCCTCTATATTTAAGTACCGTATATACTCGTTCATAAGCCAATTTTTTTTTTAGTAAAAAAGGGAAGCATCAGAGAAGGGGTTCGGCTTATGAACAGGTATAGAGAGGGAGAGGTGGGACACAGCGCCTCCCCCCCAACAGAGGGGGCAAGGAGAGGCAGCACAGCCAGCGGAGCCAGAAGGGAAGAGGCGGGGCCAGAGTCTCTCTGCTTCTGGCTACGCTGCTCTCCCCACAGCCTCCAAAGCAGCTGCAGCTCCGGCCAGGCCAGAGACATCCTCCCCTGGCCTGCCCCAGCTAAGGTGGGAACAGATGGAATGGGGAAAGTGTGGGGGTCCCGGGTTAGGGGTGGGATCGTGTGGGGGGTGGTCACAGGTGTTACACTTCTGACCCCCCAGCTTCTCCCCCCCAAAAATTTCCCCACCAGTTGCTGTCCCGGCCCGTCAGGGTAAGCCGCTGGCAGGCCAGGACACTTTGTTTACTTAGGTTTACCTCCGTGCCTGTGGACGCTCGAGGTAAATAAACAATCTCGGCCCACCAGCGGCTTATCCTGATGGCCCAGGAGCCAAAGTTTGCCGACCCCTGAATTATAGGGTCAACTTATGAATGGGTCATAAAAAATTTCCATTTTTACTTATCCATCTTGGGTGGGGGGGGGGTCGGCTTATAAACGAACCGGCTTATGATCGAGTATATACGGTTTTTCTGATCTCACGTTTCCTTCATCTAAAGATGAATTTACTGTGTCTGGTGTTTATTTGAAGTGTTGGGTAATAACTTCAGTATATTGTGCTATTGGTATGAAATAACACAGATATAAAAATGTATTGGGGTGTGGCGGACTTTAAATTGGCATTTTCATTATCTTAAATATATAGACCTGTGGGTACCTCCATAACTATAATAGAGCATTCAGCTTTACTGAAGTACATTCTAAGGTTATGTAACCATGTTATTCTTTTACAGGTAACAAGGATGAAATAGACAATTTATTGGATGAAATTGCAGCACTCAGACATGCCCTTTCTTACCAGAATGATTACATCACCGATATAGCAGATCCATTCAAAAGAAGGGGATATTGGTATTATATGCCATCATCATCACAAGTATGAAAACTAACATGGGATTTTGTGGAAAGTAATTGGATATGGAAAAATTCTATTATAAACCTCATTGATATTTGGAGGAGGAACTAGAGGGAAAGCTGATGGGTGTAAAAAAGACAAATGTTGGAATACCAACTTTAACCTTTCATACCTCATATTCTGTACAAAATGTATGTTTCGTAATACAGCTGCTTAGAATTTTTGTTAATTTGGGTTTTTCGTCTTTTCAGCACATAGAGTCATAGACTTTAAGGTCAGAAGGGACCATTATGATAGTCTAGTCTGACCTCCTGCACAACGCAGGCCACAGAATCTCACCCACCCACTCCTGTAATAAACCCCTAACCTATGTCTGAGCTATTGAAGTCCTCAAATCATGGTTTAAAGACTTCAAGGTGCAGAGAATCCTCCAGCAAGTGATGCATGCCCCACGCTGCAGAGGAAGGTGAAAACCCCCCAGGGCCTCTGCCAATCTGCCCTGGAGGAAAATTCCTTCCTGACCCCAAATATGGCGATCATCTAAACCCTGAGCATGTGGGCAAGACTCACCAGCCAGATACCCAGGAAAGAATTCTCTGTAGTAACTCAGATCCTGCCCCATCTAACATCCCATTGGGCATATTTACCGCTAATAGTCAAAGATCAATTAATTGCCAAAATTAGGCTATCCCATCATACCATCCCCTCCATAAACTTATCAAGCTTAGTCCTGAAGCCAGATATGTCTTTTGCCCCCACTGCTCCCCTTGGAAGGCTGTTCCAGAACTTCACTCCTCTGATGGTTCGTCTAATTTCAAGCCTAAACTTCCTGATGGCCAGTTTATATCCATTTGTTCTTGTGTCCACATTGGTACTGAGCTTAAATAATTCCTCTCCCTCCCTGGTATTTATCCCTCTGATATATTTATAGAGAGCAATCATATCTCCCCTCAGCCTTCTTTTGGTTAGGCTAAACAAGCCAAGCTCTTTGAGTCTCCTTTCATAAGACAGGTTTTCCATTCCTCGGATCATCCTAGTAGCCCTTCTCTGTACCTGTTCCAGTTTGAATTCATCCTTCCTAAACATGGGAGACGAGAACTGCACACAATATTCCAGATGAGGTCTCACCAGTGCCTTCTATAACAGTACTAACACCTCCTTATCTCTACTGGAAATACCTCGCTTGATGCATCCCAAGACCGCATTAGTTTTTGTCACAGCCATATCACATTGGCGGCTCATAGTCATCCTGTGATCAACCAATACTCCGAGGTCCTTCTCCTCCTCTGTTACTTCCAACTGATGTCCCCAGCTTATAACAAAAATTCTTGTTATTAATCCCTAAATGCATGACTTTGCACTTTTCACTATTACATTTCATCCTATTACTATTACTCCAATTTACAAGGTTATCCAGATCTTCCTGTATGATATCCCAGTCCTTCTCTGTATTGGCAATACCTCCCAGCTTTGTGTCATCCGCAAACTTTATTAGCACACTCCCACTTTTTGTGCCAAGGTCAGTAATAAAAAGATTAAATAAGATTTAACCAATCCCTGAGGAACTCCACTAGTAACCTCCCTCTGGCCTGACAGTTCACCTTTCAGTATGACCCATTGTAGTCTCCCCTTTAACCAGTTCCTTATCCACCTTTCAATTTTCATATTGATCCCCATCTTTTCCAATTTAACTAATAATTCCCCATGTGGAACCGTATCAAATGCCTTACTGAAATCGAGGTAAATTAGATCCACTGCGTTTCCTTTGTCTAAAAAAATCTGTTACCTTCTCAAAGAAGGAGATCAGGTTGGTTTGGCACAATCTACCTTTTGTAAAACCATGTTGTATTTTGTCTCAATTACCCTTGACCTCAATGTCCTTAACTACTTTCTCCTTCAAAAATTTTTCTAAGACCTTGCATACTACAGATGTCAAACTGACAGGCCTGTAGTTACCTGGATCACTTTTTTTTTTCCTTTCTTAAAAATAGGAACTATGTTAGCAATTCTCCAGTCATACGGTACAACCCGAGTTTACAGATTCATTAAAGATTCTTGCTAATGGGCTTGCAATTTCATGTGCCAGTTCCTTTAATATTCTTGGATGAAGATTATCTGGGCCCCCTGATTTAGTCCCATTAAGATGTTAGAGTTTGGCTTCTACCTCGGATGTGGTAATATCTACCTCCATATCCTCATTCCCATTTGTCATCCTGCCATTATCCCTAAACTCATTAGCCTCATTAAAGACTGATGCAAAGTATTTGTTTAGATATTGGGCCATGCCTAGATTATTCTTAACCTCCACTCCATCCTCAGTGTTTAGCGATCCCACTTCTTCTTTCTTTATTTTCTTCTTATTTATATGGCTATAGAACCTTTTACTATTGATTTTAATTCCCTTTGCAAGATCCAACTCTACATGGCTTTTGGCCTTTCTCACTGTATCCCTACATGTTCTGACCTCAATAAGGTAGCTTTCCTTGCTGATCCCTCCCATCTTCCACTCCTTGTAGGCTTTCTGCTTTTTCTTAATCACCTCTCTGAGATGCTTGCTGATCCAGCTTGGTCTACAACTCCTGCCTATGATTTTTTTCCCCTTTCTTGGGATGCAGGCTTCTGATCGTTTCTGCAACTTTGACTTGAAGTAATTCCAGGCCTCCTCCCCCTTTAGATCCACAAGTTCTTCAGTCCAATCCACTTCCCTAACTAATTTTGTTAATTTTTTTAAGTTAGCCCTTTTGAAATCAAGAACCCTAGTCACAGATCTATTTTTGTTTTATCCTTCCATTTAGTTTGAACTGAATTAACTCACGATCGCTCGAACCAAGGTTGTCCCCTACAACTATTTCTTCTATGAGGTCTTCACTACTCACCAAAAACAAATCTAAAATGGCATCTCTTCTTGTTGGTTCAGCAACTACTTGGTGAAGGAATCCATCAGTTATCGCATCCAGGAAAATCTGAGCGCTTTTATTATTACTAGCACTTGTCCTCCAGTCTATATCTGGGAAGTTAAAGTCTCCCATGATCACACAATTCCCATTAGTGTTTACTTCATTATAAACATTAAAGAGGTCTCTATCCATATCCAAATCGGATACCGGTGGTCTATAGCGCACCCCAAGCACTATTCCAGGGGAGGCTCTAGTAGCTTTCTTCCCCAATGTGATTTTGCCCAGACAGACTCTGTCTTATCCATTGCATCACTTCTTTACAGTCTACCTCATCACTGATATACAATGCTACTCCACCACCTTTGCCTTTATTTCTGTCTTTCCTAAACAGCACATACCCTTCAATACCTGTACTCCAGTCATGACTACTATTCCACCATGTTTCTGTTATCCCTATAATATCTGGTTTCACTTCCTGCACCAGTAAGTCTAGTTCCTCCATTTTGTTACCTAGCCTCCTCGCATTGGTGTACAAACATCTTAATTTTTGCTGGTTGGCTTCGCTCACATTCTTTACCCAATTAGGCACAGACATTCTACTGCCAGTATCACCTGTTAGACTGGTATCTACACTACACTTCCTCCTTATGTCCATTCTTCTACCCACGACTGTATCCTTTCTTACTTAGTTTTCTTCCTTCTCAGTGTTAAAATCTGTCGTGGAGATTACCTGGACATCTCCCAACCATCTCCCCCAAATTCCTAGTTTAAAGCTCTCTTAATCAGTTGGGCCATCCTCCATCATAGAAGTCTATTTTCCTCCCTACTCAGGTGAAGTACATCCCGAGAGAACAGTCCTCTGTCCATGAATGCCTCCCAGTGGCCATACATCCCAAAGCCCTCCTTATAGCACCACTGCCTGAGCCATCTATTGATCATCATAATCTTGTCACACCTTTGTTGCCCTTCTCTAGGCACAGGCAGAATCCCACTGAAGATCACCTGAGCCTCGATTTCCTTAAGCGTCTTCCTCAGACTGTCATAGTCTCCTTTGATACGTTCCAGCGAGAATCTAGCCATATCATTTGTTCCCACATGAAGGACAATCAGTGGATTCTTTCCCGCTCGGATCCTCTTCAGCCTCAGGTCCACATCCTGTATCTTAGCACTCAGCAGACAGCACACCCTCTGTTCTCTGGATCAGCTCTGGTTACAGGCCTGTCTATTCTTCTCAGTAAGGAGTCCCCAATCATGTAGACCTGCCTTTTCCTGGTGATGGTACGATTCTCCGGTCTATCCCCTGTTCCCTCTGGCTGCAAGTCCTCTCAATTCCTATTCTCCCTTGCAATCCTCTGCAACCTATCCTGTATCCTCCTGGGGCTCATATTTGGTGTTACCTCCATTGACTCTTCCCCTCTTCCTATAGAACTAGCTACTCTTCTCTTCTTCCTTGCCCTCCCACCTTCAGCAACCACCTGCTGTGCCCCTTCTTCATTTTCCAACTCCGCAAACCTGTTCCTGAGCTCTGTTTCTCCTTCACTAGCCCGTCTTTTCCTCTGCCTGGTTCTCTTAGTCACATGCTTCCACTGTCCGATTTCCTCACCCAACAGTCTCCCCTCAGAGTTCTTTGGTCCTGCTTCCATCTGCAAGTCTGAACTTTTCCATTCAGACTCCTCATGTCTTTGCTCCATCATCTGCTCGAACCCCCTTCCAAACTGAACCAGAGTTTCCACCTGCATCTCCAATCCTCGGATCTTTTCTTCCATCAGCTCTATCAGGCGACACTTCATGCAGATGAAACTCTTTTCAGGTACCCCCTCCAGGATCATGTACGTACTGCAGCTTCCACATCCAGTCATCTTCATGATAGTTGATGTTTGCATATTTGTGTTGACATGTTCTGTCCATGCCACACATGTGATCTAGTCCTTATACTACATTGAAGTATGTACAGTCATGCACTGTCTTGTCTCTTACAAGTCAGCTCTTTCCAAATATCAGTACTTTGCAAAGGGCTTCCCAGTTAGTCATACAAATTAGCAGCATTCCAGTGCATGTTATAGTGTTTCAGGGTTTAATTTAAGCCACACCTGAGACAGCAAGGAACATGTAACTTTAAAGGCCAACTGTCAAGATTGTATTTAAAAACAAACAAAATTTTGAAGAATCCCGGATTAGCACAGAATCTAAACTATACACTTATTTAAAGCTAGGACAGTTCTCAAAATAGCTTGTCTACTGACTACGTCCTTCTCAATTTTGTATTCAACTTTCATTTTAATTATTTAATTAACTGTTTTGAAAGCTACTGAACATTCCAAGCAGAGCACACACCCTTTGTTGCTAACCTAATAGCCCATTTAAATCCCCATCTAATTCAATGTCAACTTCACTAACTGGAATAGTGGAGAAACATCACCAAAAGCTCAAACAACAAATAAGTTGTGTGGAGATTTATTTAAAAAAAAATATTGCAGACCTCCAAATCTAGTTTTTAATCACTGTTACTGCCCTAACTATTGATGATAGGCCAAAAGGAGCCATCTCTAATAAGACAAGTTCTCAGACTTTTTCATAGTGCAGATAATTTTTGTAGAGAGATTGTCTTGTTTGTCATCTGCCTTCCAACTTGTGATCTCATAACAACCCTATGGCAGCCACACCTGTTGCTTACATGGACATAACAACAACTAAGTATGCCTTAAATACTTTCCTATCTTTTAATGCAGTGTAGCAGATGGAAACAGTAAAAAGCACCATGTGATCAACCAGTTCTTTGAAGACCAGTTTGCAAACTGGTCTTCAATCAGATGTTTATTTTTCAATATTTGTTACTTCTAGAATTTAAACTTGCATTGCTCTTTGGGTTTTTAGGTCTCAACTCCTGGTTCTCACAGCACAAAAGACTCTGGAGTTGGCTTACAGTATCCTGTCTCATCCTGGCATTGCCAGGGCAGGCAAATCAGGAAGGAAGACTGTGTCTCACCCACTGCAAGAGGATGCTGGGTTTATTCCCCAGTCAGGAGTGGGTTCTCCAAATCACATTCCAATAAAGGTATGTTAGTTTGGTCATACTATGATGTTTAGGGAAGTACAAACTCCTTATTTATTTAAAGTTCAGAGTGAATTTTCTGAGCATCAGTGACTGAATTTAAAAAAAATATTTTATTAGTGTTGAGCTTTTTATTCAGTCTGAATACTTAACATAACTGCTGATTAGGGCCTTTCTTTAGGAGATGCATAATTAATAATGTTGTTAACTAAAAAAGAAATCATTACAATTTTGATTTTTTTCTCTAAAGATGGTGAACATGGAGAAAATAATGGAGGAGATGGTGAAATGAAAGCTCCCAGTGACTCTCCCTTTGTAGCACCTCCTGGTTCAGTTATTTATACTGTCCTTCCAGATGGTGCCCCTGTACCTCAGGGGACTGTAGTTTATGGACCTCCTCCTATACCAACCAATGGTAGACCAGTTGCTCCTGGAACAGTTGTCTTTGGACCACCTCCTGCTGGAGCTCAGTTTGTTTATGGCCCTGTACCTGCTAACTTTTCTGTCCCTCTCATTCCTATTGGAGTGCTTCACTGCAATGTGCCTGAACATCATGACTTGGTACGTGTATGGCACAGACCCAGCTGTATACACTTGACTCAAAATAGGTGGTAGTGTTTGGTTTTGAAAATAAATTTGTAAAACTACAAACTACACAAATATTACTGACTCTGCTTATAAACATCTCTAACTTTTTCCCTCTCAACATTTTTTCTCTAGCTAAGTGTTCATTATTCCATCTAATCATTTCATGGATTACAGATTTGAAAAGCGTAAAAAGGTTTCACTTAAATCCATATGCTCCTGCAGAGTATCCTCTTGACTTTAAAAGTTTACTGGGCGACAGTTCCTAAGAATATGTTTTTCAAAAGACTGCACAGGAATTTGTTGGGTGGTGTCTGTTGAACGGAAGATATACAGTTGGAGTTATACAGGTGGAGGCTATATGGCCCAGCAGATAAAGGCACAGGCCTGGAAGTAATAAGATGTGACTTTTAGTCATAACCCTGCAGCTAATTCACTGTTATATCTTGGGTAAATCTCTTGATCCTCAGTGCCTCCATTTTTCCATGTGTAAAATAGGGATATTGATATTTCCTTGCTTTTCTGAAGTGTTCTGAGATCTACAGACTAAAAGTTTTATATAGTCCCACAGCACAGGAATACAGCAGCTCCTCTAGTTTCAAACAACATTATTAGCTTTGCCTTGGAACATATTTGTTATGGAGGATTTTGTGGAGAGTCAGTCTTGTTCTAACTTTGTATTTGCGTGCATTCAGGAGAAGGAAATCTCAAGACTAGAAGATACTGTGTATCATTTAAGGTCTCAGAGTTGTGAATATAAGTGGACAGGAGTATCTGAGCATAAACATAATAAAGAGATGGAAAAATTGCATCAAAACATTGAAGATCTCTTGCATGAAAGGGAAGAGCTGGAGCGTGAAGTAGCAGAGCTACGTAAGACAGCCCAGAAACGCAGTAAACGCAAGTAAGAGTAGATATTATATGCATTTAAAAGTATGCCTGTTAAAAGATTAATAGATTTTTCAAAATCTATTAGTAAAGATGGTTCCACTGTATTGCTATGCATAACTTATGTTTCTGTAGTCTCTGTGTAAGAGAGTACACCTTTTGAAAGATTGGTCAGACCTTTTGCATTTGACTTTTTAATTAATTAATTAATCCCCTCCCTTCCTTTTAGGGACTTCATTGAAGGACATGTTGACAGTCTTATTATAGAGCTAGAGTTAGAAAAATCTCTCAAACATCACGAAGACATTGTAGATGAAATTGAATGTATAGAAAAGACTCTTCGAAAACGACGGGCAGAGCTCCGGGAGGCAGATCGACTTCTTGCGGAAGCTGAAACTGAACTTGAAAGTACCCGGGGAAAAGTAAATTGTTCTGTATTGTATCTGTTCGGTTTAAGGAAGATATTTGTGTTTAAGTGGGTAGAATATTCATTTTCATGGTGCAAGGCAGATGCAGCCAAGGATGGTTAGATCTGAATCTAAAATTGTTCATTTGCTTTTATGAGAGGGAGATGTGAAGGCAAGTTCTTATTCATTATTTTAAGTATAAATGGCAACTGTCTGGGTTTCTGTGAAGAACTTTAAAAAGCCAGGGGAAATTTTCATTTTATGACTTCATTTTTGCATATTAATCAATCACCCCCCCCTCCTCCTTACTAATAAACTTCCCTCAAACCAAGTGTGCCAATTTGCCATACTTAGATAGTAAGCTTTTTTTTTTTTAAGTGACACCACCAAATGGAATTGCTGTGAATCTCGTTTCAGTAACTTAAAAAAAAAATCTATTTATTTTCTAGACCAAAGAAACTATTCAGAAGTACAATCATGCCAAGCAACACTTGTCTCGTACTGAGACTGATGCTGAGGAGCTAGAGCGAAGAGCTCAGGAGATGGCTGTTAAGCTTGTGAAAGCAGATCATCAGTTAAGGTACATTTGGTTTATATTTCATATTTCTGGTGCTATGTAATGTAGATTCATGAAATGGAAGGAACAAAAGAAGGTGTGTTTCATGTTTGAAAAATATGATGTTGCTTTCAGAGACCTAATGCTGTGATATTATGAGAAATAATGAGTGTATTTCAGGTTACTTCAGGCAGATACGAGGGATTTAGAACAGCACAAGACTAAACAAGAAGGTATCTTGAAAGAAATCAATAAAGTTGTGTCAGCAAGAGATTCTGAGTTCCAGTCCTTAAGCCAGAAGATAGAAATGTTGACTGAAAGGTAAGTATTTAATTTATTTTAAACATACATTTAGTTCATCTAATGGCAAAGTGAAGGGACTACCTAAGTGTTCTTCTTGAACATATTTTAACCCTAAATTTAATGATTAGTCTTCAGAAGCTGCAGGAAGATATTCAGGTTGCAGAAGGTAATGAAGATCATCATCTCCAAATTCTTAAAGAAGCAGAAAATATTCTTCAAGGCAAAAAAACTGAGCTGGAAAGATTGAAAGATCAGGTAAGTTTTTAAAGAGAAAAACAAAACAACAAAAAAACAACTACCCACTCCATGCACTGGAAGTATAATCCATTATGTTCTGATTTTTATTTTATTTTTTTGTCAGAAGCACCTAATTTTGTAGGTTTATTTTAGTGTCAATATCTCCTCAACATGAAGTTAATACTATTTTTAAATGGCTAGTCAATACATATTACAAATTAAATACTATATGCACGTGCTCCTAAGAATGTTCACTTATACACCAGCGCATTGATAAATGCATTTTCACACCAGCCAAAATCTTCTTGACGTGTACATGACATGCCCATTCATTCTGCACTCTTTGTTATCACTTGTTGTCAAGTACTTGTCAAGAAATCAGAGCTGAACAGTATATAAAACTTATCTGTAGAAATAATGTTATAGTCCAAGTTTCCTTTAATCTCAAATTTGAATACATTAAAATTGAAGATATGTTCCGTTTTTGTACCAAAAAATCTACAAAGATGTGGTGTTACTGTAATACTTAGTAGGTAGGCCTCCCATATTACTGTATACAGTTTTTGCAGAAAATATGTTGTAAAGACAACAAGCTTAATGTGACAGTTGAATATATTACTACTTCCTTCTCTTCCACCTGTTGCTTCTAGTAATAACTAAGGCCCATCCCACAAACACTTGTGCACATAAGTAATCTTGGTGAGCTCCATGGGACAACTCATATGCATAAAAGTTACTCATGGGCATAAACATTTGCTGGATTGGGGCTGTAGATTGCAAACTTCTTGGGTCAGGGACTATTTTTTTTATTTTTTTTTTTAAACTGTGTCTCTATACTGTGCCTAGCACAATGAGGATCAGGGCTCCAGCAGGTTCTGCTAGATGCTGTCACAATAAAAATAATATTTTTAAAACTTTCCAAGAAAGACACTTTCTTTAGCAATAATTTGACACCCTGGCATATTTTAATGTAGATGTGAAAGTAGTTCAGGCAGAAGATTTTGTTAATTTATTTTTGTACTGTAGATAGCAGCTAACCAGCAAGAGCTCCTGCTCTTGGACCGACTATTGGGTCAAAAAAAAGAAGAGCTGCACCTCCTTCAAGATGGCATTGCTCAGAAGAAAGCAAACCTCAAAGAAGCTCTTCAAGAAGGGGAGATTGAAGTTACTGATAAACGACGACAAATAAAAGTAAATTTTCAAAAGTCTTTTACAGTTCTTAACTGTTTATTTGTTTAGTTTAGTGAAAGGAAAAAAGTTAAAATATTAAGTTTTCAAAAAATTTCCTCACCCCCTAAAAAAAATGGCTGTTTTGATAGTACTAATGCAGGGGTCCCCAACACGGTGCCCGCGGGCGCCATTGCGCCCGCCGGGGGGTGTAAGTGCGCCCGCGGAGCTCTCCGGTTTTTTTGTTGTTGTTTTTTTTCCTCCGCCGGCAGCGCTTGGCGCCTGCCGGCACAGCAGCGCTCGTTTTTTTTGTTGGTTTTTTTTGCTCCGCCGGCAGTGCTCGGGGTTTTTTTTTCTTTTTTGGCGCCCGCCGGACAAAAAAGGTTGGGGACCACTGTACTAATGCATAAAGGGCCTGATCCAGATCAGTTAAAGTACAGAATCAGTCCCTTGGTTACTTTTCAGTAGTGGGTGTGTTTGTTATTAAACAGAAATGTCTGGATCAGTGGTTCTCAACCTATTTACCATTGTGGGCCGCATCCACACTATATATATACATACATACACACACTACCTGTAGGGCCCTGAGAATGTCACATGGGGCCGCAGCTGTGTGCTGATGGGCTGCAAGTGGCCCACGGTCACAGGTTGAGAACCACTGGTCTGGATAAATGTAGCTAGATTTCTGTTGTTGGGACAAATGGTTGGTGAAGAAAAATTAATCTGGCCAGTCTGTGTAAAATATCCCATAGCAACAACAACAAAATAATCAGTCTTCTGTCCTCAGTTTTCTGGAAGAAAATTGGTGATACTAGGTATATACATTTCTGGTGGAAAGAGAAATCTTAGTGGCCCAGGCTGTCAGTTCTGCCCTGGTATTGTGAAATTAAAATTCAGCACTAAGACTGATATTGTAAAGCTTTTTCTTTTTAGGTTTATTTAAGGGATATTGTTAGATTCATGTAGGTCTGTAAAATCAAAAGTTTACAGACTTCAAGAGCAATAGAAATGTTTTCAGTTAAAATATTTCTTCAAAAAACATCTGCAATTACATTCTTACATGTTTGCAACCCAAACACTGCAGCATTGTGCTAAAACATGAGCTAAAGTGAAACTGACTAGTTGATTTTTATTATCCAAACTAAATTAAATGCAAAAAATAAACACAGCAAGAATGGTGATTTAAAAAAAATAATTCAAAGTGAATTAATCTCTTGTTAGTAATACAGCGAAGGATTTTTTTAAACATGATTTTAACCCTGGCATGTTGCTATAGGAAGTAAGGTCATTTCTGGAACAGCTGAATGCTCAGAGAGGAGAGCTGAATGCCCAGATAAATGAAAAAAGAACACACCTTTCCCTCATAAAGCAGGACATTGGAAAAGAAGAAGAAAATTTGCAGGGAGTACTAGGACAAATAACTAAACATAAGACAGGTATGTCTCTGATGCCGTGATACATTATTTTGTACAGGCTTGGAATGTACATAGTTGTTTTTTTTAGAACACTTAAAGTTCTGCTTTTTCTTTTCCACCTCATACCGATTTTTAAACTGTTTCAAGTTATTAGCATTATTATCAGACACTTGTCAAAGAAGTTGCTTAAAACACACTGCTTTACATTCCTTTTCTGGAATGAAGTCAAAATTTGAATGAAAGTTTTATTGAAAACCTGTCATGGGTTAAATATCTTTAGAAGTTTCAGAAGTGAAAGTCCTGTTTTCCCCCCTTCAATTAAGAATGGGTTTTCACTAAACGTGTGAGATGGGGCACTGCCCTCAAGCACACCTCCTCCCCTTGTGGCCCTACAGTTACACAGCCCACAGAACCCTCTTGGCAGTCAGAATCATTTACTCAGACATGGGTTCTAAAACCAAGATTCACCATGTGCAGGATCTCATTAACTCCTTTTATAGTGCACAAAACCCCCTCCTCAAGTCCAGCACTTCTTTTGACCCTGGCGCTAATAATGACAAACCATACTCTCCCAAATTCAAGAGTCCCCAGCTCTCCTCCCAGAGTTGGCTTATCATTCAAAGAGTCTCACTGGCCCAGATCCACAAAGGGACTTAGGCATTCGAGCACTGAGCGTCGCAGCACCTAGAAAAAAAAACCCACAGGAACCACACTGATCCACAAAGCCTGAGTTAAGCACTTAAGCTCAGTGTACAGTGATTTGGGGAGAAATAGGCACCTTAGAACACAATCCACAAAAGCCAACATGCTAGGTGGGGAGCTGCCTAAGCTAGCCAGTGGAAGATGACAACAAGAGGGATGTATCATAAGCCTCACCCTTCTCACAGAGGGGCCTAAGTCTGGGCTTCAGAGAGGTGCCTATCTCTGCTTAGTGATCCCTGAACAGGAACCTGTCTCCTAGAGTCAGGCGGCTTAGGCACCTAAGTAGTTCCTTGCAGGAATTAGTTAGGTACCTGCCTCATGCCACACAAAATGGAGGAGGGGCTGTGAGGTGAAGTGGTGGTGGTGCCGGTGCCTAGTTTATAATTATTAGCCCTGTGGTCAGAGCACTTGATTGGGATGTGGGAGACCCATATTCAATTCCCCCTTCTCCGTCAGAGGGGGAGAAAGTATTTGAACAGGGGTCTCCCACCAATCAGGTGTGTGCTCTAACCACTCAGCTATGAAATATTTTGATGTGGGGCTCCTTCAGTCTCTCCTGTTGAAGCTGTTCCACCGTGGATAAATAATGAAAGAGTGAGTGAAACAGGGAGACTTGAACCCTGGGTCTCCCACCTCCCTAACCACCAAGCTACAGAGTTATTCCCTCCCCCTCCCACTGTCTGGCCCAGTGACTATTTTATGAGCACACGTTACTGTATCAGACCCTGCACACAAGACTCATCCACCTATCATCTCCAGTTTGTGAGCCACTGTGCGGTCTAGGTGGGAGACAGGCATCCAGACACCAGCCCGAGGCAGAAACATAGGCTCCGAGGGCACTTTTACTCCAAAAACTTACCTGCCAAGTCAGTTTAGGCACCTATCGAGTTTGCAGGAGTTTTTTGGTTCACAGCAGAGCCTAAAAGTGTATTTAGGTGTTTAAGTACCTTTTGTAGATTGGGGCTTCTCTCCTTAAATCAGGAGTCCTCAGCTCTCCTGAAGCTGGGTTATACTTCAGACCAGTTGTAGCCCTCAGTCAGCTTTTCTGCAGGTATTCTCTTTTTACTCACTCCTTTCACCTGGCAGCTTGGAGAGATTAGCAGGCAGTCATCATCATCATCCCACTAGCATCTCTACGACCTTCCCTCCTTTGGAGACCCTTATTCAACTGCCTCTGTTAGCCTTTTATCAGGCTCGGGTACTCATTAGTCAGCTAGCTGGCAGTCAGCCAGGTGGACCAAGATGGGCTCATTCTCCATAATGAATTCCATCATAGGTAGACTAGGCCCTGACTCCCCTTAAAAGGCCAGCCACTCTGTGACAATGGGTACAATATATTTGGAATTACATATAAAAATCTCCATGTAAAGAACACTAACTGCAAAATTAAGCACTCAAAAATTAGAAAACTCTTGTGCATATACATTGTAAGACAGTCTTTCATCACATTGTCAAATATTGTATTTTCCATACTTCACTCAGTGCAGAGGAAGTGTGCCCACTGATGTTTTTAGAAGTCATTCACACTGAATTCTTAAATATTCTAAAGTGGATCCTTTAGTGAATGGGCAACAAAGTTCATTTAGGTGAATCCTGTTTTTAATGCATCTTTGCAACCATAGTGTTTTGGTTTTCCTATAACTGACTTGATTTTATTTATTTCAATTAGAACTGAAGCACATTCTGGAAATGTTACAGCTTGAAAATAATGAACTGCAAGGTCTAAAACTACAACATAGCCAAAAAGTTAATGAATTAGAAAAGACTCAAGTTGCAGTACTAAAGGTAGGTGTGTGGTGGAATAGGTAACTGAACTCTGGTCTCCCAAGTCCCAGGTTCGTGCCTTAACCACTGCACTATCCTTCCTCTCAAAGAACCTCAATTAAATCTGACACAATGCAGTAGAAAGTGCCAGTGTGCAGTTTATATTTCATGATAACTTGTAAAATCACAGGCTGTTTGCCTTTGTGTATAGTTTAGTGATAGGAGTAGTGAGTGCTGTATATGCAGGCTACAATGAACTCTGGGAACTTTGTGGATAAAAGGTCCTATGTAGATGTACAGAAAGATGGTGTTAGCTTGTTATTGGTTTTTTTGTTGTTTTTTTAATATCTGCATCTGTTACACACATACTATATTTGTGTCTTATTTCATAGGAGAAACTAGAGTTAGAGAATCTCCAGCAACTGTCCCAGCGTCAGAGAGGGGAAGTGGAGTGGCAGAGACAGCTCCTTGAGAAAGACCAGCAAGAAAAGGAGGTGCTGGCTTCTCAAATGCGCACTCTGCAAAACAATACTGAATCTTTGAGAAAAGAAAAGCAACAACTTGAAGAAAACTGTCAGAGTTTGGAGAGAAAATTGTCACAAACTAAAAAGTGGGTGAAATAAACTTTTTCAAAGATCAGTGATTGGAGAGCTTTTGTTCTCACGAATTACTGTTTACATTTATTGTCATGAACAACCTGTTCCTTTTTAAAAAAGGATAAATGACTATACTATCCATTACTGTGGAGGTGTCTTCGTTTAATCATTCCTACTGTGGCTTGTGGCTGTGTTTAAAACTTCAATTGAACACTTGCTACATCTGCGATACTATGGCAGTGTAGAAAGAGACAATTTGAAAGCAACATGTTCAGACTTGAAATGGGACAGGAGATATTACTTCCCATAAAACTGCCTGCAGTAGTACAGCTATTTAAAAAAAAATCCTTGCCAAATATTTTAAACAGACCAAGAATGTGTTTGTGTTTTGTTTTTCACATTTTACAGAAATTTAACTGCTATTGAAGATAGTAGCAAAGCTGCACTGTCTAATGTAGAGGAAATGGACTTAAATGTCAGAAAACTGCAACAGGAAATTGATCAACTAAACAGACACAAAAAATCACTAAATGAAGACATTGCAGTAATAGAGCAGCATCTTCAAGGTAAAGAAAAGTTTGTGAATTTTGTTTCAGTGACAGTTTATAGCTTCATATTTTTACTTAAAGCCACAGTGTATGTCAATCAGTTATATAATGTAGCATGCTAAGTGATATATCATGGTTTAAATTACAGTTTTCTATTAGACACATTCTTTATTATAGAAAGCTCTTTCTGTGTGCATAACACACACACAACGTGTGTGGGGTTAATTCATGGATTGTCAATTCAGATTATTTTCTTTTCTTTTACCAAACATGTTTTGTTTTCTGTAGAAAAAAAGGAAGAGTTGGATACACTGACGGGTGAACTGAGTGACTCCAGGCAACAACTTCAGCTGGTAGAACAGGTTAGCTTTGCTTAAAGATTAAATATATGCTTAATCAAAAACTAAAAACTACATTACAACAATGCAAACACTGAAGCATAAACTAAGGGATGATTTTTCATTATCCCACAGTTTCATATTTTTTTCATGTATATATTGTAATACAGCCATTTTCTGGATCTGTGCATTAGCTCAAGGCTGTGGGCTTTACAGATTGTTTAGATATTTTAGACTTCCATCAAGAGGAAAAAATCCTAAATGAGCTCGAGTCACTTGGAGCACAATACCATTTTAACTAGGTTCCAAGATTTTTTGTTGTTGTTAAAACATGGAAGGAAGGGTGACCTGTGACAATGTTCATGTCCAAAGTATAAATTTCACAGTTTAAGATATGTCCTCCTCCAACTCTGTAGAAATTTTCCCAATCCTGCAATCCTCAACAGCTAATTTTGGACATCGGCAATAAGGTAACATAAGGTTGGCAGAATATGGCCCAGTGAGAGGATTGTTTTGTGTAGGATGCTTAGAGAATGTATTTTGAGCCACTATTCATGTGATTTTATATTTGACCTATAATGCAGGATCTGAAAAATACCACAAGGCATCAGGATGAGTTGCTTAGAGAGCAGGCAACCCTAAAAGAAGACATCAGTGGATGTTTAAAAAAGTATAAGGATTGCCAAGAGAGACAGAAAAGGAAGGAGAACCAACTGCAGCAGCTTCAGAGAGAAATAGAAGAGAGGGAACTAGAACTAGCCAAACAAGAAATGGTATGAGACTCAGATTATCTCTCTCTTGTCTTTGCATGACTGGTGGAGACACAGCTTCTATGCTTCTAAAATTATTTTGGCAAAAAGGGTATAGGTGTGAGTTTGCAATTTAATATAATACTTCTATCAAATTTTTTTTTAATTTCATTTGGAGAGAAATAGCAATAAAGCATGAGATTTGACTTTCTGGAACAAAAAGTTTTATACTACAAAACAATGGCAGTCCATTATTAATAACAAAGAGCCAGATTCTCCCCTGTGGTGTGACCACTTTGTGCTGAAATGCAGCACAAAGCTTTCTTAAAGCAATGGGAAGATCATCCCAGTGTAAGGGGATCTTTTTGCAGAAGAAGGTTGGTGCATGGTATCTATTCCACCTCACACCTACCCTTCTGGCTGCAGGTGTAGATGGTATCTCAAGGGAAAATGGATAATTGCTGAGGTTTCTCTGCACCCTTGTATCCTCAGCTGTTGATACCTAGCATAACTTAAAGCAGCTCTTAAGCTGTTCTGACCTTTACCAGGGAATTGAGCAAGCATATTGCTGATTTAGGATCGTGGGAGCATAAAGGTTGGATAAACTGAGACATGATCAAAATTTTGTTTCAACATAAATTTAATTTTTTTTAAAATAAACCAGGAAAAATATTAATGAAATTTTCCCTTTCACATTTTGATCGGCTATAAAGCTACTTGGAATTTGATACATTTTGAAAAATCATTTTTTTTAATTGTGAATTTTTTTTCTTTTGACATCAGTTCTATTCAATGCCGTATTTTACATCCCTCTCCCACACCACATTGCTGTGTGTGCTCATCAGCTGCAGATGAAGATCTGTGCAGTCTATATGGTTTTATAAAAACATGATAATAAGTGAATATAATGTAACTGGAATAGTTTTATAAAAACATAAGTGAATATAATGTAACTGGAATATGCTTCATGCAAAAGGTCTCTTGTAAGGTATCATTACAAAACTTATAATCTACTGAGTGTGATCATCCTATTTGTATAAATGTACCACTCTTGTATCTAAAACTAGAAATATGAAATATAACTCCGAGGGCCTATTGTAATTATGCAAAGTGTGGGCCATTAATGGTGGTTTGGAATCTTAATGGCTCCCATCAACCAGGACAATTGACTGGGGCTCTGTTTGCAAGCAAACCTTCCTGTGAGTCAGGCTGGGAGGAATGAAGGCTTGGGGTCTTGCAGTGACATGTGATCATGTCACCTGAACTGGAATCCATCTTTAACCTGGTGCTTTTCCAGTGAGGGGGGGTGGAAACCCAGAGGGACAAAGGATTCCCGCCTTATGCAAAAGATATATAAAGGGGTGGAAGAGAACAGAG
>QXTE01000069.1:5032241-5056398 GCA_003942145.1 Platysternon megacephalum | reverse complement strand
GGGGGGGGGGGGGGGTAGAAACCCAGAGGGACAAAGGATTCCCGCCTTATGCAAAAGATATATAAAGGGGTGGAAGAGAACAGAGGGGAGAGAGGAGCCATCATGAAGAATCCCCTAGCTACCACCTAAGCTGGAACAAGAGCTGTACCAGGAGAAAGAATTGTGCCCAGGCCTGGAAGGTGTCCAGTCTGAGGAAAAAACTTACTGAAGCATCTCTGAGGGTGAGATTATCTGTATTCAGTTTGATTAGACACAGATTTGCGCATTTTATTTTATTTTGCTTGGTGACTTACTTTATTCTGTCTGTTACTACTTGGAATCACTTAAATCCTACTTTCTGTATTTAAATAAAATCACTTTCTACTTATTAATTAACTCAGAGTATGTATTAATACCTGGGGGAGCAAACAACTGTGCATATCTCTCTATCAGTGTTATAGAGGGCGAACAATTTATGAGTTTTGCCCTGTATAAGCTTTATACAGGGTAAAATGGATTTATCTGGGTTTAGACCCCATTGGGAGTTGGGCATCTGAGTGCTAAAGACAAGCACACTTCTGTGAGCTGTTTTCAGGTAAACCTGCAGCTTTCGGGCAGGTAATTCAGACCCTGGGTCTGTGTTGGAGCAGATGGGTGTGTCTGGCTCAGCAAGACAGGGTGCTGGAGCCACTGAGCTGGCAGGGAGAACAGGAATAGAAGTAGTCTTGGTACATTAGTGGCAGCTCCCAGGGGGGTTTCTGTGATCCAACCCGTCACAGCCACAATCTTACTGGAATAAACCATCATACTTATAACAGTTGTGTTTCATGGACAGTAGTTTTGCATCTGGGAGAATGCTATTAGTGTTGGCCTGATGAGTCAACACTAATTGCTGTGCTGTCACACATTGATATTGGCAGTGGCTGGATGCATCTGAGAGACTCAACATCTGTAGAAGAGAACTCTGAGCACCAGTGTCATGTACAAACATCCAGCTTTGTAGTATCTCGCCTAATGAGCAGTAGTACAGTCTG
The DNA here is from genome assembly GCA_003942145.1 of Platysternon megacephalum. NCBI lineage: Eukaryota > Metazoa > Chordata > Testudines > Platysternidae > Platysternon > Platysternon megacephalum. Next base: position 5,055,385 of record QXTE01000069.1, on the reverse strand, counting down.
GGGGGAAACTGAACTCTTGTTAAAGATTTATGTAAAAAGAAACCTAAAACATACCATTTCATGGGAAATTTTGAAATAAAAAAAATAGAAAAAAGGGGTTTACCCGTTTTCTTAGTAATTAGAAGTTACTTTTGTACCATAATTAAAAGAAGGATTAAATGATGGAGAAATGTGTTTGTCTAGATATCCTTTAAATTTTAAGAACAAGAAAAAGAAAAGCTAAGCTCCCACTAGCTCAGATTCGTAAAGAAAATCATTTTCTGTGTCTCTCAAATTGATTGCTAGTGTGAAGATAATGGTGTTGAATTGACATCAGTTCTGACTCCTCCCGTCTTCTTTTTCTAATAGAATCTATGGTGATGGTATTTGCTATTATTGAGCTGATACTACCCAACTGTCTCAACAAAAGTTAATACTTGACATCCTGTCTTTGTAGATTCTTCAGCACCTCAAGGCAGATATTGTGTGTGAAGAAAAAAAATTAGAAGAGTATACAGCTAAATTGAAAGATCAGAAACAACTCTTGGAACAGGAGCTGACAGACCAACAAAGTAAATTTGAGCAGGCAATAGCTAAAGTAAGATTGGCAGAAGAAAGGGTTGAGAAACTGGAAAAGGAGGAGACCTGGTATACAGCACTGGAAGAAACAGTGAGAAAAACCAGTAAGATACTTCTTACGTGCATATAACTATGATATCATATGAGGGCTGATCCAAACCCCATTGCAGTCAGTGGGAGTCTTTCTACTGATTTTGCTGGGCTTTGGATCAGGCCACTGAAGCAGATTCTTAATAAATATTGATTGAGCTTCCCTACTTGGGGATGGAGAGTTCCCAGGTTGGTTTCGCTAGACCCAGTTGTTTTACTGTTTGTTTAGACCAGTGTTCATGAAAATGAGAAAAATTGCATGGTAGTAATTTTCATAGGATTTGATCTTGACGGCATGAATATAACAGAAGGAAAAAGCGATTCCTGCTCTACTCTGTTAACCAGCGATATGAGTGTGAAGAACTGTAAAATGAAATAGGATTGAAAAAGAAATTTCATGATCTCATAAAGGGACTTGGTGATAATTGGAGAATAATCTATCTGAATACGATTTCAACCACTAAAGACCAGTGGAATTTCATTTCAGTGCCCTCTTGCAGTTTTTTAGTGGCAAGAGTTTAATATGAGTTTTTTTAAGATCAAACAGAAGTTAGTATCATTTTCAGTCTTGCTCAGTTTCTCTACCATAAGAGAACCAGTTAGCACAGCAGTATGGAGAAGTTGCGTGTCCCTGAAAACTGAAGAAACTATGGGTTTTGTGTATAGAAACTTTAAATTAAGGAACAGGAGTACTTGTGGCACCTTAGAGACTAACAAATTTATTTGAGCATAAGCTTTTGTGGGCTACAGCTCACTTCATCAGATGCGTAGAATGGAACATATAGTAAGAAGATATATATATATATACACACACAGAGAGAACATGAAAAGGTGGAAGTTGCCATACCAACTGTAAGAGGCTAATTAATTAAGATGAGCTATTATCAGCAGGAGGAAAAAAAACTTTTGTAGTGATAATCAAGAATGGTCCCTTTTAGACAGTTGACAAGTGTATTGTCAAGAAGGTGTGAGGATACTTAATATGGGGAAATAGATTCAATATGTGTAATGACTCTGAAACCTTTAAGGGCTTCTAGAGCTTTTGTTGCACGTTACCCCCTCTCCCCCGATGATTCTGCAATTAGTGCCATACACCCAATGTGAGTGGATACATTGACTTTCTGCTGATTAAAGTGTTTTTTTAATTTAATTCCAGGACATCAGCTCTCAGAAAAAGAAACACAGTTTCAAGAAAAAAAACAAGAGTTTTTATCCCTCCAGAAAGAACTGGAATTCTCAAAGGCTGAGTTAAACCACCTCCAAGATCAGATCCTGTCAGAGAGGAAGAAAGCAGAAAAGCAAATCACAGGTCTGAAGGAAGCAATCAAAACCCAAAGGACCCAGCTTGAGAGAGCACTTAATGTATGTTTTCATTGTGTTGCTATAAAAAAAAATTTTTAATTACTTCGCATTTTTCTTTAGAGAGAAAAATCCTGTATGTCCTTTTGAGCCTACAGGATACAATTCAGGCAATCAGCTCGAAAGTCAGTCACCCACACTCTGCTGTTCCTAAGGTGCCATGCAAACACTCTCTTAGTTGATCCCATTTAGAGTGTACTAACTGTTCATAACAACACGATTTTAAGTCAGATAAATGGTTTTATATTTACATGTATGTTTGTTTTTTCTGAAATGAGTTTGTCCATAGGGGAACAAAGTAAAGTTTCAGCAATTTTCACATTTATATCTTAGGAAAAAGAGCATGAAAACAGTTTTTTGCAGAAAGAAATGGCATCAGTAGAACGAGTGGCACATGATAATCATGAACGAGCAAAACGCCTGATTAAGGAGCTGGGCGAGATCCAACAGGATTATTTGGATCTCAAGTCACAGGTATAGTCTAGTACCTAACCATAATTCCATTTTTTTTCAATGGGAAGTTTTTGCATGGAAATTATGTATTTTCTAAACAAGTTCATTTTCATGTTTAATCTGCCTGTGTTCACTTCTGTCATTATTAGCATGAATAAATGCATTTAAAATGTCCAAACAGCTCACAATCTATTGAGAGCCTAATCTGCAGTCTTTACTTATGCAAAACTTGCATTGAAATCGTGGACTACAGGATTAGGCATTAATTGTCTCAAGAATAATCAGTGTTTTTGGAAATTAAATTGATGTGATTTGTGAACCTGCTTTTATTTATTATGTGCACATCAGTGGAAATCCCAGTATCTCTGTCTTTCAGTCAAGCTAGCACTAGTAACATTATCAAGCACACTTTTTTATTGGTTTGGTTAAAAACTCTAACACATTAAAGATTAAATAGAGCCATCTGTTGAAAGGAAACTATTCAGTGAAATGCCTCTAGCATACCTGAAATGGAGTGTGCTCTTGATGCCAAGCTTCAATTACTGATGCATGGCTAGGTTTTAGAGTATATTTTGAGTATAACCATGACATTACTTTACAACTCTGGGAAAAAACCTGAAGCCTCATTAACTGTCAATCATGTCACGTATTTTAATAATTCCCATTAAATACATGCATGTGACTTTTTATTTTTAGATGTAATTTTCACAATCTCTGTAGAACTTTTTGTCAGTGTATCTACAACCTGAAAACTGCAGTCATTCTTTAGAAACTATCTTTTTTGTACTTCACAGATTTGAAAAGTGTGCAGTAATCCCACAAAAATGCAGTCTCCCTCTTATTTTACTACTTAGTTTAGATTAAACTGTAATGTTCAGCCAATAAAATTGCTATATTGGTTGAACTATCCTAGTCCACTAATTTTGACTTGAGAGTGCCTCAGAGAGAAATGCTATCAGTACCTATACAGCAATTCAGGAGGACCGACAGAAGATAGGAAATGGTATGTTCTTGTTTTAATATTGCCAGTCTGCACCTCAAGGGAACTTCGAAAGTAGTTTACAGCTATGACAGAAGTTCCCTTCTGTTTGAATTACAGATGCCTCATATACACATCAGGATAAAACTTCTTAGCTTTGTCTTACGGCCCAAATTCTGAATTGTTGAGAGAGCTACTACTGTTCATTTTTAACAGCAGTAATGAGAGCAATCTACAACCATGCATAACTGTTCAATGAAAATGATTGTTTTAGAAGCAGGTGTGGGTTGTTAATGCAAAAAGACCATAGGCTGGTGCTTTAACTTTTAACAATAATTTGATGGCAACATTTTGAGATTTCATCCCTCTTTAGAGCATAAATCTGTCTTTGTACTGCTATTTAGATTAAAACTCAGGAAGATTTGGAAAAGAGACAAAAGGAGATAAAAGATGCAGTGAAGATACTAAAATTGGAGGTGAAAGATGAAATTAGAACTGGCCTTAAAGATGTAAGCCAATCTCCTCCAGAGCTGTTGGATGATCTGGAAGCTGTTTTTGAAGCAAAAGAATGTCTGGAGTGTGAATTAGAAAACTTAAAAGAGAACTTTCCATTTGCAACTAATGAGGAAAGACAACTGTCATTTGAAGAGAAGAGGGATTTGTCCAAAGTCCACTTAATGGTAAAATTTAAAAAACAATTTATAAATACAATCAAAACACTGCATCTATCTACACCAGGGTTAAATTTGGCCTTATTTGTTTAAATTGACCACTTGATTGTGTATTTTGTGTACTTCATTTGACTATTCTCAATCTCACATGCATAACTGGATACTCCTAGTAACCTATCTCTCTGATTAAAACTTAAATTTTTCTGGTACATCTTTTTGGTTAATAATAATCAACTCAATCCTGCATTCCTTACACACACCAAACTCCACTGATTTCAATGGAAGACTTGCATGTGAAAGGAATGGAAGATTGGTCCCACTACATATTTAAATTTGTGGTCTATATGGCAGGGTATAGATTTTTACTTTGTTTTTAAACAGATTTAAAACCTTGTGTTTTGGCTGTTGAATACGATTCTCTTTTTTCTAAAGGATGAACAGTGGCGTGGAGAAGCACTCAGAGAAAAGCTGCGTCACCATGAAGATCGGCTCAAGGTTGTATCTCACACACTATATAATGCATTTATTTATTTATAAGTCTAGCAGGGCTCCATTGTAAGAATTCTTGTCTTTTTTCCTTTTGGTTCTTGAACCATAATTTTATACATTTTAAATAACCATACAATACTTTTTGCAACATCATAGCTTTCCATTGGGATGAAAAGGGAGGAGAGGAAGGCACTGTATATTTTCAATGTAAATTAATAATTTATTGCTCAAAATTCTTGTTGTTTAAACATGCTTCCCTTAACACTACTTTTCCAGAAAGGCTTTTGTATGTGTATGTTGTCATAATAATTCTTTAACTTACACAATGCAATGCATTACCAATGTGATAGCCTGTAATACAAGTCTAGCCACAATCACAAATGGAACCAGAATTTGGTTAGCGCACATCAGCTGTTGTTCTTTGAGTAAAGTTTTATGATGTTAGAAGATACCATAAAAATATTTCCTTTCTGAATGGTCAGGACAGCTAGAAGTTTATTAGAACAGAATAGGCAAAACAGCTTCCATCATATTATGTTAACTTTTTTTTTTTTTCATAGTCTGACCTCCCCTATCAATTAAAAAAACCTGGAAATGAAGCAGAAATTGGATATAAGGAAATAATTTAGTTATTCTGTTTTATTAAGGCTCAACTTCGACAATGCATGTCCAAGCAAGTGGAAGTATTAATTAAAGGAAAACGACAAACGGAGGGCACCCTGCACAGCTTAAAGAGACAAGTTGATGCACTAGATGAACTGGTTAGCAGCACCACTACAGATTCACTCTTTCTGTCCCAAAGCTCATCAGGGCTAATGTCCTCCCTTCATGATGATCTTAATGTTACACAGAACCAGGTAACACTTTAGAGCGTTTTGCAGTACCACATTTTCAAATCATTGTGGTCTATTAACTCTGATGGCCACCCTGCCGTAGCCAAAGATACACTAATGCACTTAGATTTTTCACAACCATAGTCTTATGCTGCTGTAGAATTGTCCTGGAAAGTTTAATACAAATATGACAAAGTGTTTTGAAACACATGCATACAAAACTGGTAGTCGCTCCATGACTCTTCCTTAACTCCTTTTGATTTGTCCCAACTCTGAAATGGCTGGGCCTGAAACTGAATTTGTTTTAAATCACTTTACTGTTTCTTGGACTTAATATTAAAAGCAATTTGTGTATAACAGGAACTGGGGAGCTCTTAAAGGAATACCAACTTAAAAGTTTCTGCCTGAACATTTCCTACCTATATTGATTACAAGTAAACTCTTAAGATAATTGTAGCCAAAACACTAGAGAGGGAGGAGTCCGGTTTTTTTCAATTTGTGCACTTATCAGTTTTTCCCTTTTCCCTGTACAGTAGAAGACAGGAATGTGGCTCCAAAACCACAAAAATTGGCAATAGTAACTGAAACAGCTTTAACTTCTTTTTAAAAGGTTACTAGATAAAGGGACACAGTTAGCTTAAACTCTGCATGCCGGTTTTACAGAGTTTAGGAAGTTTGTACCATTGCAATACAAGATTCCAAAGCTACATGGCAAACAATGACATAACCAACTGTACCCCCTGTGAAGTAGGAAAATATCCAGTCTTCCATTTTACAGATGAAGCAAAGACACAGTTTACATTATCTACTCAAGGTCAAATTAAGTCATGTCTGAATCAGTAGTAAAAACTACATCTCTACCATTTCTCTCTTGTACCTAAATCTACTACATCAGAGTGCCCCATCAGGGAAGTTGCATCTGTTTCTTCTGTAAATAGGGGCTACCTACCTTTTATATACACACTTCCTGGTTCTTAGCCTTAATGCAAAGATGGCCCTCTAAACTGACCATTGAGAATAGCAACATGAGGTGAATAGTCTGTGGGAAAGAATTTGCCTGTCAAGATGTGGATCTATTTTCTGACCACTGACTAAATCGGTGTGCTATTATGAGGAGGATGTGGGGGTGGCATCTTAAACTTTATGTATTTATAACCTTCATGCTAAATTCCGCTATAGCAAACCTATTTGTATGTATGGGACTCTTACATGTAAGCATTTTCCCACAAGTCTGATATTTTGTTTAAAACAAACCAACCTTTGGAGGTGGAAGGTTACCATAAACTTTAAGTTTAAATCCCACAGTAAATGGGTATTTCAGAGATTAATTTGAATTTGCTCATTACATGCATTAGCTTTCACACTTTGTTTCTCAAACTGTTTTACTCTTTTTTCTAGGTTGCTCTGACAGGAGTTGTCAGATCTCCTGACAGGAGGCCAGCAGGCATTTCATCTCGCTCTCAACGATTCCATCAATATCATACACAAGAAATAATCCCACTAAACCGTGAAGGTAAGAGATTTGATCCAGCTGTTACATTAAATCACATAGATCCATATAGACAAAGTTAAGCAGAACTTCTCCTTGAAGACTCTTGTGTAGTAGGGCATAGCATATACTGCATCTTCTCAGAAACAAGTTAGGTAGCTAATAGTGCTTGCTACTATATTGATACATGCTACCACTTCTTGATTCCACATAATAGGTGCTTTATGGACCTAAAACAGGCTCCCCAAGGACATTATCTCCACCTTTGTTTTAAATTCATCTCCAATTTAAAATGGTTTTGGCTCATATGTTTGGTGAAAATACTCTTGCCTTTTGTGTGGGAGCACCCCATAACCCTCGTTTAACAGGTTATACATTTCTATAGGAAGCAGAGGGGGTTGTACTTTGTATTATGGATGTCACTTTTCACAGGGGCATTTTATCTTTAAGCTTGCCAACAATTCAATCTGGCAGTGGCTAAGGTCTAGCTGTAAACCTGTGTGCTGTTTTTCAAGACAACTTCAGCGGTAGGTTCTACACTGCCAAAAATTCTGGCTTATATTGAATGCAGATCCTTCCATCATGTTAATGGTGCTATTTTAATGAGGTACTTTGATTTGAGCCAAACGTTCTTACTCAGGTAGGAGCTATCACTTCATGCAATAGTCTCTAATAGACTGCTCCACTGGAGATCTACAAAGAACTGCTTTACAGCAAATTCATGCTGGCCAGTTTTCATCTGCCTACAGGTAGCCAGTTTTTTCTATACAGTGAAGCTGGAAATATGTACGTCAAGAACAACATAACACAAGGGCACTTAAAAAAAAGCTGGCAGGATGTGATCCAATAGCTGTCCTGGCTATCTTTGCTCTTAGAGCACAAGAGAACATCATCTTGCATCCAGAACAAAATATCTTGCCAGTGTTCTAGCAGAATCACTAACTTTCTCCAAACTTTGTTTGTTTGTTTGTTTGTAGTAGAAGAATGCTGACATTTAACAACGCTAACAGTTGTATGGCTGGGAATGACACTCTTTCTAGCCCTTGGTCCAAATATACAACCTGAAGACTGCTACCTCATTAACTTGCAAGTCTGGATAACCAGACACACCATACAGCCACTTGTCAAGGCAGCATGGTCCACCATTCCGGAATATTTTTTCCATGTAAATACTGGCTGTAAGCCTCTGTCAGTACTCTAAAGTTTTGTATGGTACTGTAACTTACTTATGCAAGAGATAATGGTAATATTTATTATGTTAAAGCCTGGTGTTAATGTGAGAGAGAGGAACTTTTTATTCTGGGGCACAAAGATTGCAACAATTATCTCAAATCTAACATTTAATTTAAAAAACAGCACCACAAATTTGAACTTCTGTGGTATTGAGACACAAATCTGGTAATAGTTATAGTTCCTTCATCTGCTGTCAAACAAATGCCATTATTCCTCTGTCTTTATGCACCATTACTTTGAATGGAATATTTCTTACACAAAATAAAGTTTGTATTGATTCTAAGATGTTACATGTACCTTACGTTCCCTTGTTTTTCCATGAATTTGGTATTTAACTTTTCATAAAGAGATCATAGCATAGCTGTACTAAGACCTGTACCACAAAGTCACCCTTCAATACCAGCAATGGGAGAGGTTGCTATTCAGGCAGTGTCTAGGGCTACAGGCCCCAAACCCCTTTCACTCCAGAGATTTTGTACAGAAAGAAAAGCACAAATAAAACTAGGATTGTGGAGCTCTGGTCTATTTAAAATTCCAAGGATACTATGCAATACACCTGGATACAAACAGAATATGCACTTTCACATAAGTATAACTGTTACTGGCCAATAGGCATTCAGTTAATAACTTTGTTTTCTGGCAGTGCTCACCAGTAGATTATCAAGCTGAAGTACAGGACTGCTCCTATTATTGAGTTTGGAAGATGCAAGTGGTCCACCTTAAGTCTCACTCTTGAACTTGTTAAACATTCATAAGATGATAGCTTAACTCGCTTCCAGGTACCATTTTATGACTTGATCACATGAAATAATGTACAACCCTAAGTGTGACAAACCCATTACAGCAACTGTTGAAGTGTTTTAGACCTAGTTCTGACAGGCCAGTTACTAAACCAATCACCTTGAAGTGTGGCGGATTAAGATGATGTGTTTGGATGTGAGAGGCTACGCATCCTTTAACGTTTCACATTCCTTATAGCATAGCAGGAGTAAGCCTAGAGAGAAGGAATGTATTATCCTACACACCTGAGAAGTACCAGCATGCTGCTAAGGTACTCCCTCATTATATTTACTTTTAAGGCCAACACCTATAGTTAAGGCTACATTTTAGTCACGGGTATTTTTAGTAAGAGTCATGGATGGGTCAGGGGTAGTAAACAATTCATGGCTTGTGACTTGTCCATGACTTTTGTACTATATACCCCCGACTTAGGCTAGGGATGCTTGGGGGCAGGGAAGGGGTCTGGGGGCACCACAGGTGCTGCAGAGGGTGGCCTGGGACCCCCGCTGATGCAGGGGGGCAGGTGGCAACACATGGCCCAGGACCATGTGCTGGGGGGGGCACAGCCTGGGACCGCTGCTGGTGTGGGGGGGAGGGGGAGAAGAGGGTTGGCAGGCTTCCTACCCAGCTTCCTAGAAGTGGCCGGCGTATCCCTGCAGCTCCTAGGGGGAGGGGCCTACCTGCACGGCTCTGGCTCTGCAGCTCCCATTGGCCAGGAACCGCAGCCAATGGTAGCTGCAGGGGTGGGTGCCTGCAGACGGGAAATTCACAGAGCCCCCTGGCCCCTCAGTCTAGGAGCTGCAGGCACCCCCAAACTGCTGCTGGCCTAGTGACTGCCTGGCTTGGGCAGCCTGTGAGCCAGTCGCACCAAAAGTCATGGAGTCCATGACAGACACACATCCTTACCTATAGTTACATTCAAGAATGTCTGCCACTGTTCCCACTGTGGTATACTTTCTAGATGGGAACAGAGCCAGAATCTGTCTGACCAATTCACATCACCCAATTGACTGAAATCCTAACTTTTATTTATGCAGTTCAGTAAGCATGCAAGAAGTGTTCTTTAACAGGTATCTGCAGGTCATACAGGCCTCAACTGAATTTAGAGGTGGTATAGAGACCACATTTCTCTAAAGGTTGGGCTTTCCACTTAAACTGGCTTGCAGGATTTTCTCTCCAACAAAAACACTTGATAATGTGCATTCTCAATTCTGTACTCACTGATTAGATTGAGCTAGAATTTAACATGGAGTTCTTTAAAAAAAAAAACCACACACTCCACAAACACACGTGGTCAGTCCTGAATGATTTGATGCCAAACAGTTTAAATTAATCTTGCATAAAGAGTACATTTGAAGAAATTAAATTGCAATTGAATTAATTGCATCTTGTTTTAGTCTAAATAGGATTGGGTCAATAGTTTAAGTAACTGAGGCAGTCACAACCCTTCCTTTACAGGAAATTTGCATATTCAAGTTCTGTGGGTTGTAAACAGTCAGTAGGAAGAGAGACCAGATGTTAAGTTTCATAGGAAGAGGGCTTACAGCTCCTTAAGAGTTCCATGGCCAGATGTGAGCTTGAGCATAAGTGTTTGAAAAGCCCATCAGGGCACTGGTGTCTTGAGATAGCACTACCAGGAGAGCCTTTAAAGCAGAAACATTGGGAGTGATCTCTCTAACAGTGTTCAGGTTGCCTGAGAGAAGGGCTAAGTAGTTTAAAGAATCTTCACCCAGGTTACAGCCGAGATAATACTTTGTGTTTTGGAAATGGATTGCAAGTACGTACATAGCAGCAAAATTCTGGTGGTTTGGCCATACAATGATGTTTTTGAAGGCAGAGGGACACTAGTACTCTTACCAGAGCTTTAAGAGTTGTGGGAGATTCTAGTAATAACTGGAGGAGTGCACACATGGATAAGACATACCTTGTTCGAACTAAGCAATAAGGAAAATAGAAGCAGCAAGTACTGCTTTAAAAAGCGAACATATTGTATTATATAGAAGTCTTTCCACCAATACAATTGCTTTTGGTGGCACCAAGGAAACATCTATACACGCTCGTGCTCCACACCCTTCATCTTCTCACCCTCGTGTCCCGCCCCGATACAAAGTGGCGGGACCTTCTGCCACCTTTGGAGGGTGAGAAGCCCCGGTGGGCCAGCCTATATTCCACCCTGGTCCCGAGGCCCGCCGGGGATGTCAGCTGGAGGCTCCTTCATGGGGCCGTGAGCACGGGCGTGTACTTGGCGCGGTTTACCCGTCCCTGACACCTGCCCCTTTTGCGGCGTGAGGGAGACCCTGGCGCACGTTTACTTAGAGTGCGCCAGGTTGCAGCCCCTGTACCGGCTCCTCACCAACCTGTTACGTTTTTGGCTGCACTTTTCCCCTCACCTTCTCCTGTATGCACTCCCTATCCGTGGCCCCACAAAGTCACGGGACCTCCTGGTCAACTTCCTCCTGGCCCTGGCTAAAATGACCATCTATGCCACCAGGGAGAGGAGGTTGGCCAATGGAGACTCCTGTGACTGTGGGGCCTGTTTCTGCTCCTCCATCCGTTCACGCATCCGGGCAGAGTTCCTCTGGGCGGCGTCCACTGGCTCCCTTGACGCCTTTGAGGAGCAGTGGGCGCTGTCCGGGGTTCTCTGCTCGGTGTCGTCGTCAGGTTCCCTACTTTTGACCCTTGACTTCACTCCTGTTCCTGTTTTTACATTGATCATCGACACTTCGAACGCACTTGCGGCCCCGGGTCCCTCCCGGGGCTACGCCTGTCTGAGCGTCGCAAAAAAAAACAAAAAAAAAAAAACACACAATTGCTTTTATAGGAACTAGTTCTAGGTCATGCTCCTAAACCAGTTTACAGAGCAAGCCACCAACATGACTAAATCCACTAGGTGTTCAAGACCTGCTTTCAAGCTTTATAGTGCAGCTAGATAGTATGTGTAGTTAACATAAATCCCACTCAATGAACTAGAGTTAAGACTTTTTTTTTTACTGCTGTACAATCAGCACTTAAGTGTTACTGACCAGATTCATTTCACCTTCAAGCACATTTTGTCACTTCAATGACTTATTACACAGGTGAATGCTCTCTACTCCAAGTATTTGGATCTACTTAGAGGTTGGAAAATTGTCTGCCTTCATGTTTAACTTAAAGGGAACAAACCACTTGCTTGATGAAGGCTTCAAGAGGTTCTTGCACTTCCAAAGAGTTGAAAATTAGCTAGTGCCCAGCCATCACCTGTGGCATACTCCACCACTGCACAACAGCTAAAGGCAGAGGGCCCTTCTTTGCTAGCAGTTACAGGTACTAAGAAATTCAAGTTTGGGTAATTCTGAACAAATAAAGTTCTGAGATGAGATCCATGTGTGGAGTCAGTTTCTGTCTGGCTACTGAGATTAAGAGTGAGAAGCAAGAAATGGAGTGAAGCATCACTTACGTAAATCAAGCCTTGTCAGAAGCAGCAAGACGGATAGGCAGAGTATTTTAATTTCAGATTCTAAAAGTCCATGGGATGACTGAACCAACTCATGAAAGTTTCAAATAAGGCAACCCACTATAATTTATCTAGATACAGGTACTTTATTTACAAATATTTAGATTAATAGCATAGTTACACCAAATGAAGAGTACAGCAGTCCAAACAAGTCCTTTCTGTCACAGAAACAATGAGACCTACTGTAACTTACTTTGGGAATAAGGGCATTGCACCTCAACAAGCTGTAGTTATTAGAATGCTGTTTACTTCACCCAAATTTTGTTCCATCAGCAGGTCATGGTCCCTGGGCAACCCCTATGCGGTGCAACTTTGTTTTAGCAAAATGCATCAGCCATAAATTTTTAACATTATACCAATCTACTTTAATAATCTTAGGTTTAAAAAAGACTAACCAGACAAAAACAAGGGACAGTGCACAAGTCACCCAAATCCTATTGTCTGCACATTTCAGTTTTGGCTTTTATTTAACATTGACTGTACAATACTCTGGTACCACTGTTTGCTTACAAGTCTGAACATTGGATAGTTTCTCTTAGTGTCTGTAGAGAGGGATTTTAAGACTACTTTGTATTTTAAACACTGCAGTTTGACTCAATATTGAATGAATGGTAGGTACAACAAAAGCATGTTCTATCTTTCTTAGCCACTTATTCTTTCCCCCTGCCACCTCTAAATCAAATCTGAAGTTTCAGAAATGAAAATTAGATTTCATGTGAAGCATGGTACTGTGTGTAGAGATTTAAATACACTGGTCTAACCAAATAGAAAATATCACATGTACTTTAACAAAGTCTGCATGTGCCTGAATACTATTTGGACTCTCCGATTTTATAAAGAGTAGTTTCAACATGTGTAATTTCATGAAGGCAGTATTCTAACTGCTTTTAGTAAGAGGGGACCCTAATTGTTTAAAAAAGTTTCACTGTAGTGTAAATAAAAATGCAAAAGTAGTTAAAAATCCCTAGAGAGTTCTGACTGTCCAGTTCAGAATCAGACCACTCCAAAAAAGGTATAAAAGCATAAAATGTGTAATAGAACCAGCCATTCTATACAATGCAAGGCAGGAAATCAAGCCCAATGCAAAATGCTTACAAAAAGAGAAAAGCAGGTTAGCACACTGTTGATTGCACAAAAACAGGGTTAATAAAGAGGCATAGATATACCACAGTGCAAAGATGGAACAAAGACAGATATTCCACTAGTGTTAATATTGTTGCATTGGGAGTCAAGTTCCCCAGCACAATGCCCACTCTTGACACCAAGGAGTTAAGCCTATGTTAGTGAACTGCAGTTACATCTATTTTTGTACTAAACGGGGCAACGTGGTCACATATAGATCATACTGTACAAACTGATATTTTCTCTCATACTGTTCTAATGCCAGTAATCAATTTATTTTCTTCATTAAAATCATATACACAGAATGTATTTAACCGTTAGCTCAGTTCCTTCAAATTTTATACATATTTACGTTCTGTTAACAAATGTAAAGGATAAAATGGCAAAAAATGATGTAAAGCTACTGAGCACAAGAAGAAAGAGTGGACTGTTTTCCCTGTGCTAGGCTAAGACAGAAGTAAGTTGTATACTCCTGCAACAAGCTATCCCACCAACATACACACCCGCCACAGGGAATTCCTCCAACAAAAGCACATTGTTATAGAGCCCCTTTTCTACCATCAAGTCATTTCACAGCAAATAAACATCAGTTACTATGGACAGATTTAGAACAGTTACAGATGAGGAAGGAAGGCTGAAGAACCATAAAATTAAACCGTACAAGAAAAGGCCCTGCAAAAGTGTAAAATCATGAGTCCAGCATCAGTGCTCAGTTTAAACCATGTATTGGTGACACTATCACAAGGACAACTGGAAGGGGGGAAGAAAAAAAAAACAAAACAAAAAAAAAAAAACTAGATTTACCATGCAGGAGAGGTTTTATTACTCTACTTGCCTTTGATAACCTGATTACATCTAAAGTTGTTTAGCAGTTTAGTATTGTGTTAAACTGTTGTCTCAGAGTTTAATTAAACCCAGTAAGATGTACAGAAGACAATGAAGCAGTCAAAAGTACTGCTTCCAACAGAGGTGAAAGGTCAAAAATGGAGCCATAGAATAGAGGTCACTAGCAGCCACAGCCTTCTCTCTGGGGCTGGGGTTCACTGGTTAGTCGACCCCCCTGTGGAGCTGAAGGTTTGTGTTGTACACCTGACTCTGCAGCATTCAGATCCAGGCTTCCATCTTGGATATTCTGGTAGATTTTCTTGGCAGCCTCCAGGAATGCATCTTCAACATTCTCTCCTCTTCAAAAGAAGCAGCAAAATTAATTCAAGTTGTGCACTACATTACATTCTAGACTGAATGAGAAGTCCTGAATGTGCTTGGCCTACCATCCACCTCTTTCAGTCACTAGCTGAGATTTTCTAATAGTAGCAATTGTGCATTGATTGTATGTTCTGTAAGAACAGCTAAAAAGACACACAGCTGGGTACAGTCCAATGTTCCCCACCTGAAGCAGCTATCCCCTCAGAAGATTTTGAAAAAGTAAACTGCCTAATGAAGTCTTTTACAGATTACCAGGCAACAGGGACAGTTTTCAGATGCTATCTCCAGCTTTAGGGGGAAAGAATCGAATCTGTTAGTTCACCCTTGAAGTAGATTAGTCATTAGTACTGTTGGACTTCAAAATACATCAGTTTTAAAATAGGCTACACAACAGAGATGCCCCCCCCCCCGCCTTTTCATATAATGGTTTTGACGGTTATAATAAGCACAATAATGAAGATCTGTGATGGTAACTTGCATCAACTGTTCTTTTAGTTTCTGTAAATCTTTCTAAGTTAGGGTTTACTTGCTTTTTGGGTTTGCATTATCTACCATAGCACCTTTACAGCTATCCTGTTGCATAGCACTGATCTTTGTGAGAGGATATCACAGTTGGTCTCACTACTAGCTCAGTACTAGCAGCTACAGATGGGCAAATAACTGTAGTTCTGGTTTGGAGGATTTTGAGATTTCAGAATTTGGTTTCATTCTAATTTGAAAAAAAAAAAAAGTTTCAAAATTCTCAGCAAAACAGAATGATTTGTTCTCTGCCCAGTTCTACCAGCAGCCCTGGCACTGGAGCAGCGTGCCTGATCGCCTACACTGCAGCAGGGGACCCTGGTAGCCCAGGTTGCCATGCTGTGAGCCTGAAGCTGTTCTCCCCAGCAGGCAGGATTTCCAGCTGAATTCTGGAAAAACAGACAGCCACAAAACGTTACAATTCTGACAAAACAGCAAGTTGCAATGAACGAGTTTAAGTTTTCCAACCAGCTCCATTAGCAACTGCTAGAGAAGTTTTACCAGTGTGTACACAGTCTAGCATAAAGCCCTTATAATCCGTACAGTGACATGCTATTAGTGAAGCCTCTGAATTAAAATAAAACAAAGACTATACTTGTTAGTGCTGTAAGGTGCTATGGTAGGCCTGGTTTCCATTAAGAGTGTTGCTAGACTTGCCAAGCCATTTAGGCTTACTGCACTGGGAGAACACAAATATATAGGTCAACTGGATCATAATTCCTATAAAAATAAATCGTAGAAATCACAGAAATGTAGAACTGGACCTTGCTATGTTATCTAGTTCAGTCCCCTGCACTGAGACAAGATTAAGTATTATCTAGACCAGGCGTGGGCAAACTTTTTGGCCCAAGGGCCACATTGGGATTGCGCAACTGTATGGAGGGCCGGGTAGGGAAGGCTGTGCCTCCATTTTATCAGTGCAACTCTGATGGAGGCAGTGTTGTGTGAGGTCTTAAGTGAAATTAGTTTAGTAGTTTCAGTCAGATATTGGAAGTTTGTTGTTTCTTTTCTTTTCTTTTTTTTTTTTTTTTTTAAATGTCAGCCCATCACAACTCAGCAACTATTTGCTTGGAAGATGGCCCTAAAGTGGAGTAACAAGATGGTTGCTGCAAGGTTAAGATGAAGCAAAAATGCTAGGCATGCTCTATTCCCCCATCTCCTGATATTTTTACTGCAATCTAACCTGAGAAATCAAGTTCACTTTCACCCACAAAACCACAGACTAAGTCCCTCTATGAAAACGTATACTAAACTTAAGATTGTCGCTATGGGAAGTGTGGTGTTTGAATATATGGAGATATACCTCTCTCATAGAACTGGAAGGGACCCTGAAAGGTCAAGTCCAGCCCCCTGCCTTCACTAGCAGGACCAAGTACTGATTTTTGCCCCAGATCCCTATTGAACTCACAACCCTGGGTTTAGCAGGCCAATGCTCAAACCACTGAGCTATCCCTCCCCGCTCACTGATCTTTTTGCTTAAAGAGATAGGCCTACTATCACTTACGTTTTCGCACTTGCTTCAAGGAACAACAACCCTATTTAGAAATAAAATGGCAATGGTTAGGATACATGAAATACTTCAAGAGAACCGTATCATAGTCACTGAAGTTTGAATCCTGAGAAACACGTGAGGGGCCACTGAAATTTCATGCTAAATACTACTTTTGAAAGTATTTAAGGGTTTGGTTTTTTTAAGTAGGACATCAATATGCAAATTGCATTCCTAGTTCTAAGCTAGGCCGAGTTAGTTGTATATAAAAAAAACTTTGCCTCAAATAGTCTAAGTTACTTTGAAAGGTGTGCTTTAAACAGCTTCCAGTTACTAATGCAGAAGGTTCACTTTAAAACCTCTAACCTCACTGAAAAACAACAGCACAAAGAAAAGCAAACACACCATTTTCTTCTGCAAATTGTTTGGCTTCTTCATATGTAACATCTCTCTGTGCTTCCAGATCTGCTTTATTTCCTATGAGGATTATCACCTGGTTCAGAACAGAAAAATGTTAGCCTGGAAAATAGTTCAACTGCCTTTTTACCCCCACCCCAAATCAAGTTACCATTAAACAAAGGCATGAAATTAGGCGCTCTTTAAAAAAAAACAAAAAAAAAAAACACCTCCATGAGGGGAATAGCTCCCAGTGCTGGTGCACTGTCTACACTGGCACTTTGCAGTGCTGAAACTTGCAGCGCTGAGGGGGGTGTTTTTTCACACCCCTGAGCAAGAAAGTTGCAGCCCTGTAAAGTGCCAGTGTAGACAAGCCCTAAGATAGCCAGCCAAGCAGTAGGAAGTGCCCCTCCTCCTCCCTCCCCCCCCCACCAGGGAAGAGGAAGTTGATACAAACTCTCCCAGATCAGAGGGTCTGCAGATGTCCAGGACCTCTGCAAGCTTTCACACAGCATTGCTATAGCTGTTCGTCCCTAAACTACGAGCGTTCCCTCCCCCAAAAAACAGGCAGACCCATCCATTTGATAGACAAGACTCAGTAAAACTGAAGACACTGCCCAAAAGTTTAAATGACAGGTCACCCATGCACAGTCCCTTACTCTAGCAAGTAGGACAGACTAGGGATAGTATCTTGTTTCTCTAGCAACATCTCCACCATGAAGACAGGAATGATAGGAACTCCAGATGCCACATTCAACCCTTCTCCTCTACAGGATTCCAATGGCCTGAGAGCTTGTGAAAAATACAGTTTTATTCTAAAACGAGACTATGTCAAAGCAGTCCTCTCTCATATCTACCTCGTGTGTATTCAGAGTCATCAGCTGATTTGACTTGAATGCTCATTAAAAAAACCACAAACATTGCAGAGGCAACACAAGAATAGGAAAGGGATTGTTCTGCAATCAGAAATGCACTAACTGAAAGAACACGGCTTTACACTCAGTCAGACAAATATGAAGTCTTAGGTCTTGTCTACACTATTAACCGGATCGACGGGCAGCGATCGATCCAGTGGGGGTTGATTTATCGTGTCTAGTATAGATCGCTCTAGCGTCGACTTCGGTACTCCACCTCAATGAGAAGCGCAAGGGGAATTGACAGGAGAGCGTCTCCCATCGACACACCGCAGTGAAGACGCCGCGTTAAGTAGATCTAAGTATGTCGACTTCCACTAAGTTATTCACGTAGCTGAAGTTGCGTAACTTAGATAGATCATCCCCCCATAGTGTAGACCAGCCCTTACAAAGCATTTTAATTAGCGAGAGACATAAGATTAGAACCACACTACAGGAGCTGGGAAAGTCTTTTGGCCTCCAAGAAGGGCAAAGACGACCCTGGGAGAAAGACATTGGGTAGTTCCTTTGGATAAGATTTAAACCCATGTTCAAATTGAGAAGAACAAAATAAGTAAAGGACAAGTTAAACTTTCAGTTTAAAAGCAACAAGTTGGGGTGAGAAAAGGGGCAGAAGACAGTCAAATGTATGTTCAATATTAAGGTCTAAAGCTAGGAGTAGAAAAACCTGGAATAAACTCATAGCATGCCATATATCAAGGACAGCACATTGTAAGCTTATTTAAAAGAATATTACCATGTATCAAGGAAATACATTTCAGTTTCAACCTTGGATTTCTTGCTTTGGGACAAGAAGTTTTTTAAAAAACATAAAAAGCAGTACAACTTACAGTATTTGGATTGGTGAGGTTCCTTGCATCTGTCAACCAGCTGCTTAAATGGTTATATGTGCTTCTTCTGTGAAGAGCCAAGTGAGGAGAATTTAACTATAGTATGTAGTTACTCCCAATAGTACCACTTTTCAGAATTTTAGTGTTTAAAATAGATTTGTCCCAGAGATGAAGTGATAAGTTCTGTTCTGAATTCAGAACAGAACTTAAGCAACTCAGCCACCCCAGGAGAATAGGCTAACTACTTCACAGATGCAGTATTACTGCTTTCCATGAGGGCAACATGTTAAGACACAGTGTTGTATAAAACTCATTAAAGGATTTCCTATCTAATACTCTTAAAGAATACTGCACTGTAGAATACTGCTTAGGTAACACTGCATAAGATGTGTTCTTTAAGAAAGACTTATTTCCAGCAAATTAGGGTGCATAAGAGAATGTATAAGGTGGTAGAAAAACTGAACACTAAACCACTTAAGGACAAGGACGTGCCTTCAACTGTGCCCCAAACGTATGAGGATTTATATTGTGTTTAGAGAATATTCTTAGCTTAGAAAACAGGCAATACCTTCAGGTATCTTTTTTTCCCTAAGCCATCAAGTCTCATTGATCATTCTGTATTAACCATTCCTTTAAAAACTGATAATTAAAATATTTACTGTTATCTGACTGTATATTCTTCAGCAGATCAATAGCTGAGCTTGCTCAAATGAAGGGAATTTGAATTGACAAGGTAGGTGAGGGAATATCTTTTATTGGACCAACTTCCGTTGGTGAGAGACAAGCTTTAAAGCCACACAGAGCTCTTCAAGTCTGGGAAAGGTACTCCCAGCAGCACCACTAAACCCAAGGTGCAACAGATTGTTTAGCATAAGTAATTAGCACATATTCTAAGGGGCCATTCAAGGTGAAGTGGCTCGTTAACACCTCCACACTCATTGGGGGGGGGGGGGTTAAATGGGTTACAGATTGTTGTAATAAGCCATAAATTCAGTTTCTGATAGACACTAAAAATCAGGGACTGAACAGAAAGTTATGAATTTAAGCTCCCAGTCTTATCTTTTGAAAGTGTTGTGCAGGCTTCCTTTGAGGATGAGGGCTGATAGGTCAAAGAGAGTGACTGCTTTGTGAAAAGTGTTCATCCACAGGTGATATGGTGTTTTTGTGTTATTTTCCTGTAAGAGTTAATTCAAGAGCATAGTGATTGTTTATTTTCACCCACATAGTTGTTATTGGAGCGTTTAGGGCACTGAATGTAGTATACCACATGTTGTAATAGGCAGGCATAGGATCTATGGATCTTGAAAGGTGTGTGGTGTGTGTGTGTGTGTGTGTGGGGGGGGGGTGTTTTATCATTGTAGTAGTAAAGATATATCTGCAAGTTTTACATCTTTTCTAGCAGGGTCTGGTGCCGCTTTGAGTTGGTATGTCCTGGTCTGTGGGGAATCTGGATTGCAAGTGGAATCAAAGCCATGAAATGACAATGACCTCCTTTGAGGGAACCTAATTGGTGTATGCCTGCATCCCTGCAGGGAATAAGCAGATTTTTGTATGCTTTGCTATGCCTTTTGTATTTTGGAAAGAACTCAAGTTCTTCTTACCCTGTGAATAGCCTATAAACCATTTCATAAAGAATGACGACGGTAAGAAAACACCTTGCATTCCCACAGCTCCTTTTAGAGGCGATCAGATGCGTGCTGAGTATCCTCTAATCATTTCTACAGGGCAATGCAACTTAGTTTCAAATACAGCTTCTCCATGCATTGTATAATTTTATTCATGGTTATAAAACCCACCATCCATTTCTTCATGGATAATGAGAAAAAAAAATTAACGTTTTAGTTCTCTAAATACATACAAATAAGGGATGTGTAGCAAGGTATTAAATAGGTGCCTCAAAAACACCACCTAGAGTACAGGACATCCAGTCATCTGCAACCTGACTGAATATTCAGTTGTGTTTCCATACACTGAATCTAATATGCTGATAAGATGTATATTGTTGGTATACCTACATGCAAGTCAATTACAGATTATACACCAAAAAGAAAGGTAGTTGTAGTTGGGAATGTAATTTGTGACTCTTAGTTAAGACCCTGAAGATATTTAGTTTTACTCTGACAAACAAATTTCAGTGACAGGGAAGTTACTACATCTTCAAAATATGAAGTCTTTGCTTTAAAAAATGACTACACTGAGTTTGAGTGTGTACAAGCAGCTAGCTACTCACTATTTATTGTATTCCTCCCATTCTGGGAAAGGTAGGCCACCTCTGTTTGAAAGACTACAGATAAATGGGAAGAGTTCAAGAAGAGGCTAGAAGCTTTTTAATAGATCTATGTAATAGAATGCCATATCCCAGAATTCTACTGTATACTATCCCCAGGGAGGACAACCTGAGTCTGGGAATATTCCCATATCCCCATCATGAAGATGGGGGGTGGGGGGGGAGAGAAGAAACACCCCAAGTTCCATACCCTGAAATCTGGGTCTGAGTGTGCCTGCGTACTGGTCGGCCCTTTTTTTTTTTTTTCCCCTCCGCCGGCAGCGCTCGGCCCTTTTTTTTTTTTTGGCACCCGCCAGATGAAAAAGGTTGGGGACCACTGTCTTAGATATACAGAACCACCTTTTAGATAAGATAGTTTAAATAAATTGGCAGAATGCAGTAACACCACAATGCCTGAAGGGGGAGAGTCAATAATGGAAGTTTCCAAGGAGAAGCTTGTTTATGCAGGACTTTGAGATTCTGAAGTTTCACATTTATTAACCAAAGTCAATTTGAAAGTAAACTACCAGTGCTTTACTTTTTAAACAGGGGTTTGTAGAATGGAGGGAAATAAAGCGGAGGCTGCATAAGAAAGGGTGAAAAAAATCCACTATCCAGATACCTGACTAGTTTAGAAAACCAAAAGGACTGAGACCCAGAGAAAAGAGTCATGTACAATGTAGTGACATTGTAAAGCAGTGTCCCAAATAGGCTTGGAAATAAATTGGTAGTCATACCACATGTTCTATTTTAGCTATAACTACAGTTGACCAAAAAAAAAAAAAATAAAAAACAAACAAACAAAATCAGACACTCTCTTACCTAGTAATATCATAGACCATGAGAGCTCCTGCTGCTCCTCTGTAGTAGCTTCGTGTTACAGCCCTAAATCGCTCTTGTCCTGCTGTGTCCCAGATCTGCAGTTTAATTTTTTGGCCACTAACTTCAATTATTCTTGTACCAAATTCGACCCCAATTGTGTGGGGACAGTCAGCCATAACTGTCACAGAAAGATAAATCAGAGGTTCACATCTTTCTATTAGAAGTCTTCTCCCTCTTCCAGAGGAAGATTTTAGTAATGCTATCTTTCAATGGTCAATTCATAAATCAGAAAATTCCTAATGGAAGTTGCAAAAGTATGCATCATTGATGTGTTTGGCACTACAAGTTGAGTAACTGAGTCAGTTTAGATTGCTGCAGAACCGACCCTTGTGGAAACAACTTTAACTTGAAGGCTTAGAGACACTAGCCATGACTTGAAGGAATTCAATGAAGTTTTTTATAAATTTCCAAAAGATGGTTAAAAACGCTGCACATGACCATAGGAGTGATCATGCTGGATAACACCAGAGATCCATCCAGTTTAGTAACACATTTTGAAGACTTGCCTGTAACTGATGTCTGAGGAAGGTTTAGAAGACAGTTCTAGGATAGCCTGTCAACAGGAAAATCTTCTTCCTAATCTCCATTAGAGATCAGCTTATGCCCTGTCTTTGTGCTCAAATTTAAGTTCTATTGCTTCAAGTTTATAGAACTTTTGAGGAATTACAAATACTTAAAGCACTCTCTCAGATAACATCTGATGGTCTTCTCTTCAAAAGTCAGGCCACATGCAAGAGATTGCTTGGTATTTCCAGTGTGAATAGGTTAATCAAAGGTAAGTCACTTTCAGAACCCTAGTTCTCACCACATAAGCACACTTTAAAGCGGTGTAACTACTTTGCAGGCCCAAGGACATGGAAACTAAGCTACATTATCCACTATAAGTAAACTGCATGGAAAGGATAAGACAGTATTAAGAGCCACAACAAACTTTCAACACCCCTGAAGAAACAAAATTAACAAAGCTTCAGAACTGGGAAGCAACACTTGAGTCAATGCTTATGTACCACATCTCTAACACAGAAGAGAAAAAGGACATTGCAGTTATAAAACAGGTGTGTGTGTATATATATATATATATATATATATATAT
>QXTE01000069.1:4872301-5030579 GCA_003942145.1 Platysternon megacephalum | reverse complement strand
AGACTCATAGACTTTAAGGTCAGAAGGGACCATTATGATCATCTAGTCTGACCTCCCGCATGATGCAGGCCACAAAAGCTGACCCACCCACTCCTGGAATAATTCTCTCCCTTGACTCAGCTGTTGAAGTCCCCAAATCATGATTTAAAGACTTCAAGTTGCAGAGAATCCTCCAGCAAGCGACCCCTGCCCCATGCTGCGGAGGAAGGCGAAAAACCTCCAGGGCCTCTGCCAATCTACCCTGGAGGAAAATTCCTTCCCGACCCCAAATATGGCAATCAGCTGAACCCCGAGCATGCGAGCAAGACTCTCCAGCCAGACACTCAGGAAAAAGTTCTCTGTAGTAACTTTTAATATCCCATCATTGACCATTGGTACTAATTACCAGTGATGGCACATTATTGACCTATTGACTAAGATCACGTTATCCCAAACAACCATCCCCTCCATAAACTTATCAAGCTTAATCTTAAAGCCAGAGAGATCTTTCGCCCCCACTGTTTCCCTCAGAAGGCTGTTCCAGAACTTCACTCCTCTGATGGTTAGAAACCTTCTTCTAATTTCAAGCCTAAACTTCCCGACGGCCAATTTATAGCCATTTGTTCTCGTGTCCACATTAGTACTGAGCTGAAATAATTCCTCTCCCTCCCTGGTATTTATCCCTCTGATATATTTAAAGAGAGCAATCATATCTCCCCTCAGCCTTCTTTTGCCTCATGGTCATTTCATTTAGATATTTCCCTAGGTTTGCTTATAATTTTAAATGCAACAATATAGATAACCCACAATACTCCACACATCTCTTGTGGTCAAGATAAGTTTACTACAAGCACCTTAATTTTGACACTATGCAGTCAAAAGACAACCCAGGAGTGTACAGGCCTAGTGCCTGCAATCGTGTCCTCAAGCAGCTGGCCCCAGTGACTATGCAGCTTAATCTCTCAGTTAAGTTTTTTATAAATGAAAAGAAACAAAAATTTGTTTTTGGTGCTGTAGGTTCCAAGTTCAACTGACAAACATGAAGATTTCCCTCCCTCCCCCCACACCCTAATCGTGGCTCTTTTATCCAGCTGCAGCAGCAGAAAGTATCGGATGAGCCACTTAGCCAAGGGAGGATTTCCCCGGCATAGTCATTGCCATAACAGCCTTACACAGAATGTTGTAGGCTTTGGCATAAGGGGTATAATTAGGATGAGAGGAGCCTCCAGAGTTGCCCAAATTGCACCAAGGACTGCACCAGGTCACCAGAATTTGAGAGAATGAAGGAGGCTTAAAGCCACTGTAGCCTCTCTTCCCCCTAAGTTGCACTGCACGCATTCGTACCCATGGTAATTTGTATGTTCACATGTATTTAAAAAAAAAAAATAAATAAATAAAATAAAAAAAAAAAAAAGCTAAGGTTGCAGTTTTAAGACAGGGACATTTAAGAGCAGCAGCATATTTTAGAGAGGGTTATAGAAATCATTACTCCGATTTAACCATACACTTGCATATGTTTGCCTGTGCAATCCTGGAACTAGGCCACTCAGTGAAATCTAGCAGTACGAAGTACCACACATGTATTTGTTACAAAAAGGTTTTATAGGTAGTATTGTAAGTGTGAACAGGAAGTCTCCCACTGCGGTACATAAATTCACTTCAGTTATTTTAGTCAGACTGTGACTGCAAACTAGTTTTTAGTTTAGTATTGTTTTGTTTAATTGGAACTCTAAATACAGAGTGCACAAAAGCTTTCTCCCAGGCTGAGATGAACACTAATTTCCTAATAAAGACAAGCACAGGCTACATTAGATTAAAGACAGCGGCCCAAATTCTGAATTTTTCATCTAAAAGTGGAGATACACCTTTGTGCCTCCCAAATCTGGGCTGTCAGTAGATTCATGGTCGACAATACAAGTTAGAGCAGTTGTGGGAGCTGATTTCCAGCATCTTTCCACAGACACCCAGGATGGCTTTCAAAAAAAAAAAAAAAAAGATTTAAGAAGACCCATTTTAATTTTATTTAAATTAAATACTCCCCCCCCCCCTTTATTTTTAAAGGTATTTAAAATTATGACAACCTATATTAAGTCCTAAGCTTACTATGATCTATTAAAATCATTTAAATAAAAACAATCTTAAAGCAGTACAAAATTGCTGCCAAAGCTTTAAAGAAAGTCAGACTACTGAACTGGTAGAAGTCACTGGCCAAGAATCTGGAACCACAGTTTGTTGAAGTGCTAAACCAACTTTTGACAGCATTAGCCTCTTCTGCAGTTGCAGAGAGGATGTTTTCTTCATTTCTGTCTATTCAACTACTTCAGTTTTAAGTTGAGAAACCAATTGGAGTTGAAAAAGCAGGAAAGCTTGTTTTCTCTCTTCCCATCTATGAATAAAAATGGAGGTGTGAGGATGAGATTTACTAGTTATAAAATCTTGAAGGACATAGTTACCAGAAACATTCAATTCACTAGTTTTGTTTAATAAAAATCAGCTTTAAAATGTTAAATGTGTTTTAACAAGAAACAAGTTCTGGTATCCAGCATATAAGGTAATTTAATAAAAACAGTTTTAAAATGTCTATTTAATTGAATTCCAATTTTCACCAAATGCAGCAACACTAGTTAAAAATTCATCTACCAAATAAAAATGTATCATTCAAGTTTCTAAAACAGTAAAAACTAAGCATCTGAGAAGTGTTTTATACTACATCTGTATACTTATTAAGCAATTATAGTTTATCCTCCTGGTCAGCAAGAGTACCACCAAATTATGCCAACCATTGAGAATCAACCTCTCTTTAGGGAAACTGACGGTAGAGATGCAAAACAAGATTAAAATCAATTTAAATCAGCAAGGAAGAAACACTGATTTAATTCATGATTACAATTGGTGATTTAAGTCCATTCTACCCTTCAGCCACCTACACACGGGTGGAAGGGGAAAAAAGCAAAGAATCTGGCTACCTTCAAGCCCTTTACACTGTGGAAGTGTATACTGGAGACCAATAGCCAAAAATGGAGGCTACAGTCACCCTTTGGGATTGACAAACATTTCAGTATTGTAAGATTACACCAGAATATAGCCCCACCCTGGTAAGGGAATGAATACTGAACTTGCACTCACTCCCTGCTCATAAACGTGTCTTCCCTTGGAAGAGTGTGTCTTGAGTGTAGTGCTTTCTGCTGAGACACACCTGGTAAGCGGTGCTCAGAAAGCAAAGGTAGGTGGATTTCAGTAAATAGCGCATATTTACTACTCTAAATTTAAAACACAATATTCCATAGATGAAGTTTTGTGGGGCTGGAGAAAAAGAAGAAACGATAGGAGATGCAAGGTGAAGTGTACATAATGAAGAACATTGCTCTAGATGCACACTTAACAGGAAGTTATCCTTTCAGTAGGAACTCACCTAGAGTTCAGATACACTTTAGAATGTCTGTAAGCAAGCACCCATGTATATACATACGTATTTATCCCAACATCATCTTTTAAAGTGAAAACATTTTTCAAGTTCATACTTACCAATAATGATGTACTTAAAGATGTAAGAGTAGTTGTAAGGTGCAGTTGCCATTGTGGCACTATAAAAAGAAAAGAAATAAAATAGATCAGCAATACAGATTAACCATTTAAAACCACTGATTTAGATGCACTCATTTTATACTCTTCAGGGAGAAGGGATACATGGTTTTTCTTGAGCTATCCTTTTATTCCAATCTCAGATTTCTACTGCATTTCCATGCAGCCAACAGACTGAGATATGCAAGTACACCTCTACTCCGATATAACGCGACCCGATATAACACGAATTTGGATATAATGCGGTAAAGCAGCACTCGAGGGGGCAGGGCTGCACACTCTGGTGGATCAAAGCAAGTTCAATATAACGCGGTTTCACCTATAACGCGGTAAGATTTTTTGGCTCCCGAGGACAGCGTTCTATCGGGGTAGAGGTGTACTCGGAACACAAGACATCCAGTAACAGGCCCTTCCATGTCATGTATTATGAAGCATTGTCTGCACTAGGGACCTTCCATGAACAAATTCTCACCAGTGCAAGTACTAGTCTAGTTGCTCCATAGAGAAGACTCAAGCAGCTTCTGGTACTAGTGGGAGTGTATAATATAATACACTATAACGGGGTAGGCAACCTATGGCACGTGGGCCGAAGGCAGCACGCAAGCGGATTTTCAGTGGCACTCACACTGCCCAGGTCCTGGCCACCCGTCTGGGGGGCTCTGCATNGCCAGGACCTGGGCAGTGTGAGTGCCACTGAAAACCAGCTCGCGTGCCACCTTTGGCACACGTGCCATAGGTTGCCTACCCCTGGTCTAGCCTGACAAATCAAGTCATTTCCATTATTTACCTTTAATATATGCAATTTTTGGATCCAAACTTAATTTATTTCAGATACCTGCTTAAAAACTGGAACTATAGTTCTTGTGAGTTTAACATTTATGTATGACTCCTCTGCCTCACTGAAGACTCCTTTTACTACTTCAAAGTGCAGCTATGTCTGAGTTCTAGTCCTGCTCAGATGTTTCCTTGGCAGCCTTGTCTCTTCGCTAATTCCCTTGGTGGCACTTCTCATGCATCTTATTTCCTACCCACCCCAGCCACCAGTTTAAAATGAGGATAGTGCTGCTCACCCACATGACTAAATGTTAAGTGCTATTTAAGTGTCAAGTATTCTCATTAGTTCAACATCTTCTGTACTCACTCTCTTTCCTACCCCCCGCATGTCAGATAACCACCAGTTACATAGAGGTGCTCCCCTTTATAAGGGATTTGGATCACTAGCCCACTTAAGTCATATTACAATTTAGTGCAACTTCACCTCACGAGACAGGACAAGTGTGTTTATATATTAAAAGAATCAGTCAAGTAAAATCAATCGGGAACACTATAGAAGTGCTGACAGTTCAATGGCATTTTGATTATACACACACACACACACACACACACTAAACATTTCTTCTTACTCACCTAAAAAAGAAACTAATCCAAACCAATGACCACTCAAGGTAAGGAAAAAGCCTGAGCTGACTATCTATAACAGGAACTGCATACAGTGTAAATCCAAAAAAATGGTGTGGACAATAGTTTAGAGCACAGCAGGAAGGACAGAAGGAAGAGACCCCAGCAGGAACTTTTTTTTTAGGGGGGGGGGGGGGAATAATTTAAAGGTCTTAATGTGTGCCAGGCAAAATATGGCAGTACCAGTGACTTCCCCCTTCCCCAGCTGTTTTATTCGGAGGAAGCTCCCCTTTCCCCTCTGTCCAACCAGACAACACTTCTCTCAGGTCTCTTGAATTAGGCGATTTCCACTCCATGTACCCCAAGCAGCTAAGCAAATAATCTAAAACAGGGGTTCAGGACCCCTCAGGGGGTCGCGAGGTTATAACATGGGGGGTCGTGAGCTGTCAACCTCCACCCCAAATCCCGCTGTGCCTCCAGCATTTATAATGGTGTTAAACATATTAAAAAAGTGTTTTTAATTTATAAGGGGGGGGGGGTCGCACTCAGAGGCTTGCTATGCGAAAGGGGTTACCAGTAAAGAAGTTTGAGAGCCACTGATCTAAAACATCGTAAGTTAAATTCTATTAGGCCTAAACTAAGCCTAGATAGCCCAAAGGAGTTTTTCCACAAAGAGTTATTCTGGTAATGTAATAGCAAGGTAAGTTTCCATCATGAGATGCTCCTCAGTAGCTCAGCGCGCCTTTGATACTATTGGGGGGCAAGGGATGGGAACTGGAGAGGAAATGATGGTCAGGGCAATAGTTTTCTTCCCCTTCCATCCCAGACTATTGTTCTCAGAACAAGCCATGGGATCTTTAGTTCCCCCTCTAGAGACTGTATGAAAGCAGTGCAAGACAGTACTTCTTGCTGCTGTACTGGGTAGAAGAGCAATTGTGGGAGTCAAACAACCTACTGATGTAGGGCTGTAACTGCAGCATCGAGCTTTTTCCTTCCACATAAAAGGCTCAAGTTCTTTCAAGCTTACACCACCAGTTACTGGATGTGCACTGATACTTCTTGCTATATTCCTGAAGATCATATTTAGAAATAAAGATTACTTCAATGTCAGATGAATGTTAATACTTCAAGTACATAAAGAGTTCAATGTCAGTGCAGCTTTTACAGTGTGGACACACCCTGATGCTGCAGATTTTCTGACTGCATCTTCCAGGTTTTATACGCTGGAAAGGAAGCAGAATGAGTCCCAAGAGCAAGACTATTCAGTGTCAGAAAAATCTTAACAGGTTTGTTGAACTAACAAGATCAGAATAAACTTAAGTTTGGCTCCTGCTTTTTCTCCCATTATAATATATAGGGACAATATAAAGAATTCTCTATCGACCTAGACACATCTATGTTCGGAGTTAGGTCGACCTAACTACGGCACTCCGGGCATTAAATTTCACAGCTCTGAGCAACTTCGCTAGGTTGATCTAATTTAAGTGTAGATCAGGCCTCAGGCTTTCGCCAGCATAGTGATGTCAATTTGGGGTGCAACTCCCCCCCTACACTTCTAACAGACATAACCATGCCACCAAAATGATTACATTTAGACTAGACCAAAGAAAGATTTAAAAACTAGAAGGAGTTACAACTTTAATTGTGTGGAGCATTCATCAAGAATAGATATTTCAGAAACAAAGCCTAAGTCAAATATTTCTTGAATGATCAAAATATTCCTTAAGATTTTTAAAATTCAGTTTTAATAAGTTAACGCACATAAAAGCATTTCCTCAATCTACATTTGTGCTATAATATCACTTCAAAAAAAGTCTATGAAGCCACAAAACTTTCAGATGCATACTGTGAATCACTATGTTACACATCAGTAACACTACAAGTGTCTAATCAATACTGAAATAGTACACTACATAAAGTAGCTAAAGAATTGCCATTCCAATTAATACTTCTGAATTTACAATTGAGATATTAAGTTCAAGATATTAATGACCACTCAAGAGCCTAGCAGATCAATTTTAAGATCAAGCCAAGTTCAGTTAACCATTTCCAGATGTCTGAAAGTGTTTTGGTCCAGTACAGTAACTCCAATTTGAAATTAGCATCTAATTTGTTGAGGAGTTATATAGTCAGTTTTATACAACTAAAAGTTAGATAGCTACTTAGAACGGAAGAGAGTGCCCTCCTAGGCCACTATCTTATCTCCAACAGTGGACGATCAGATACTTCAAAAGCTGTAAAAATCCCTATAATGAATGTTGAAAAAACATGCTAGGGGAAATCTTAACCCCAAGCAATTAAGCTATTTTAAGTATATCAAAAGATTTGTCAGGCCATAAGTTTTATCCTAATAAGATTAACTACTAGTATCAATCATGATGTCTAATCCTTTATTCCTACTACACTCTTTGCCAACCAACATAAAGACAGCATTCCATAGATTAGTTTTCTTTTATCATGTGTTATGCCTCATGTTCCCTGTTTAATTAGTACACCACTACCTCAATATAACGCCACCCGATATAACATGAATTTGGATATAACGCGGTAAAGCAGGGCTCCGGGGGGGGGAGGGGGGGGGGGGGCGGCGCACTTCGGTGGATCAAAGCAAGTTCGATATGACGCAGTTTCACCTATAACGCAGTAAGATTTTTTGGCTCCCGAGGACAGCGTTATATCAGGGTAGAGGTGTATGTTGTCTAGTTTACGCCATCCCAAACTTCAGACTACCAAACGACTAAGTGTACCAGCAATTTTATAGAATGGCAGCATGTTTTCAAGATTCTCAACCAGCTTAGAAAAGAGGCTAAGGGGAGGAGGGCAGATATTCGTGATTTTATAAACCATCATGGTATGGAGAAAGTGAATAGGGAATTGTTATTCACCCCTTCACATAACAAGAACTAGGGAGTCACCCAATGAAATTAATAGGCAACAGGTTTACAACTAACATAAGTACTTCTTAACAACACACAGTTAACTTGTGGAACTCATTACCATGGGATGATGCGAGGGCAAAAGTACAACTGTGTTTGAAAAGAATTAGATAAGCTCAGAGGATATATCCGTCAATGGCTATTAGACAAGATGCTCAGGAATGTGGCCCTAAAGCTCTGACTGCCAGAAGCTGGGAGAGAAAGGGGGAAAATGAATCTTTCCAACTGCCCTATTCTGTATGATCCCCCTGAAGCGCTAGTAATGATCACTGTACAAGACAGGATATTGGGATAGACAGACCAATGGTCTGACCCAGTATGGCAGTTCTCATGACACTTCCAAACAAAATTGCTTCAGTATTAACAATGAAAAGTTGTTCAACACAAAACTGATGCAACAGGATATCAGTGAGGCCCTAAACTTTCTTCAGCATAGATGAGAATTTGATGTGAAACTTGTTATAGTAGAGAACCTATGAAATCTGAAACTTTGTTTAATTCCTTAATTGTTAGTAAACGAGTACAAACGATCCATTTTACTTCCTTCCCATTTTATTGTCTTAAATCGCTAAAGAATGAGCAACATGCAAGTGAGACTCTATATTTAATTGGATCTCTCTTTAAAGTTTGTATTGTCTAAGGCAGTGGTTTTCAACCTGTGAGTTCACAGACTAGTCTAAAGAGTCTGCGAAAGGTGACAATGAGAATAAAGTTTCAGATCCCAAATGAGGCACTCTTTTTCTGATCAAAAGTATGTGAATACCCCCACTTACAGGTCAAAACACAGAATTGTCGTCATCACCATAGAAGCCCACAGTTTAGCACCCTTTTCTACGCTACATCAAATGCCATGCCAAGCACATGCAACATTTATAGTTGAATTCTGTTCACTCAGTTTTCTGTCTAAGATGCCTATGTTAGGGGTCCGCACACCACAGGTTGACTTTCCAAAGAGGTCTGCACCTCCATTTGAAATTTTAGGGGTCTGCAAACGAAAAAAAGGTTGAAAACCACTAGTTTAAGGCAGACTTTTTTTGTAAAAAAGGAACAAATTTATATAATTAGGTTGCCTCATCAAAACTAGCTGATTGTCATACTTGACTACACTGTAAGTAGTATGAAGATATCACAATGTACACTAGAAAGAACAGTGTGAATTAATCATGCACAGAGATAGACCTAGAAATTAAGCTTCTTAAACATTTTAAAAACCTTATTTACTTTACATACAACAATAGTTAGTTATATATTATAGACTTATAGAAAGAGACCTTCTAAAAACGTTAAAATGTATTACTGGCACGCGAAACCTTAAATTAGAGTGAATAAATGAAGACTCAGCACACCACTTCTGAAAGGTTGCCAATCCTTGATTTAGATGTTTGATTTGAGCATTGGCCTGCTAAACCCAGGGTTGTGAGTTCAATCCTTGAGGGGGCCATTTAGGAATCGGGGGCAAAAATCTGTCTGGGGATTGGTCCTGCTTTGAGCAGGGGGTTGGACTAGATGACCTCCTGAGGTCCCTTCCAACCCTGATATTCTATGATTCTATGTCATTGTGCATAATAATGGCAAAAGAGCAAGATATTAAGGGGAATATAAAAACAGTTATATTGGGTTAGACCAATGGGCTATCCAGCCCAGCATCCCGTCTTTTGACTTTGGCTAGTGCCAGATGCTTCAGAGGTAATGAACAGAACAAGGCAATTTTGAGTGATCCATCTGCGGTCATCCAGTCCCACCCTCTTGCAGCTGGAGGTTTAGGGATACTCTGAGCATAGTGTTGTGTCCTTGACAATAGCCACTAATGGACCTATCCTCCATGAACTTATCTAATTCTTTTCTGAAACCAGTTATACTTCTGGCCATCACAACTTCCAACAGCAATATATTCCACACGTTAATTTTGCATTGTGTGACAGTAGTTCCTCTTGTCGTCTTCTTGTATTAAACCTGATGCATATTAGGGTCATCAGGTGACCCCTGGTTTTTGTACTGTGGGAAAGGGATATAACTAGGGATTTAAATATCGTTTAAAAAGATAACTGTTTAAATTATTAAAATTATATCGGTTAACCGATTCAGGCCTCACATGCAGGCGCCTCTCTCTCTCCATTTCAGGCAGGACGCTTGTCCCTAGGATGCACATCTTCTCTCCCCCATTTCCCCAGATAGATGGGGAAGGGCAGCTGAGCTCATACCGGGGGTGACAACAGGCCTAGCCAGGAGAGCCTGGGGCAGTTGAGAGGGCCCAGTACCCCGTTCACATCCTCAGTACCCAGGAAAAGGGAGAGGGGCCCCAGGTACCTAGTTTGTTCCGATGCGGCCTCCGCAGATGCTCCATGCCACCCCAGCAGTAGCTTCCATTCCCTGACCAGTGGTCCGCCTTCGCAGCCGCACCCCTTTCAGTGGCACAGGGGAGGCTGGAGATTACTTTACCCCCTGATGGGGCCTGCAGCCCTTGTCCACCCCCCAGGTTTAAATGCGCTCTCCCAGCCTGGGTTGGCTGCCCACCGCAGCTGGGCTAGAGCATTATCGTCGACCCGGCCCCTTTAAGAGGGGGCTGGGCTCCCAGTGACCTCTCATGATGCCCGCTCCTCCCTGATTGCCATAGTCACCTCTTGCCAGCATCCCAAAATGGCCTCTCTGCTGCAGGAGAACCTGTTCAAGACCCACAACCAGGGGGTTAACTGTTAGGATGGGTTAATGGTAAGAGTAATACTTCCTGGTTAACCGTTTCATATTTTACATTCCTAGATATAACTTCTCTATTCACTTTGTCCACATCGTGACTTTATAGACCTCTATCATATACCCAGAGTTGTCTTTTCTAATCTGAGCAACCCTAATCGTTTTAGTCTCTCCTCACATCAAGGCCATTCCATACCCTTGGTCATCTTTGTTGCCCTCCTCTGAACCTTTCCCAGTTCTGCTATATCCTTTTTGAGATGGGGTGATCAGAATTTGACAGTATTCAAGGTGTGAGTGCACCATGGATTTATATAGAGGCATTATAATATTTTGTGTCTTATTTTCTATCCCTTTCCCAATTGTTCCTAACATTGTTAACCTTTCTGACCACGGCTGCACACTGAGCTGAAGTTTTCAGAGAACTATCCATGGTTATTCCAAGATCTTTCCTGAGTGGTAACAGTTAATTTAGAACCCACCATTATACAAGTGTAGTTTGGATTATTTTTTCCAGTGTTCATTACTCTGCACTTACCAACATCGAATTTCATCTGCCATTTTGTTGCCCACTCACCCAGTTTTGTGAGATCCCCCTGTAACTCTCTGCAGTCAGCTTTGGACTTTATCTTGAATAATTTTGTATCATCTGCAAATTTTGCCACTTCATTAATGATCTGGAAAAGGGAGCGAACAGTGAATATGCTGAACAGCACTGGTCCCAGTACAGATCCTTGAGGACCCCCCTGTTCCCTTCTCTCCATTGTGAAAGCTGACCATTTATTCCAACCCTTTGTTTCCTATCTTTTAGCCCAGAGGTGGGCAAACCACGGCCCACAGGGCTCAGGCTGCAGGGCTGTAAAATTATGGTGTAGATGTTAGTTCAGGCTACAGCCCAAGCCCAGACATCTATACTGGAATTTTACAGTTCCACAGCCTGAGCCCTGCAAGCCCAATTCAGCAGACATGGGCCAGCTGCAGGTGCTTAATAGCAGTGTAGACATACCCCATATGTACTTATGCCAAAAAAAAATAAAAATGAATTTTTCCTTTAGCAAGTTGCTTCTCAAGTTCTTGTGCACTTTCCAATTAACCTCACTAGGATCTGACTTTCAATTTTTAAAGAATGCCTTTTTGCCTATAATGGTCTCCATTACTCTGCTGTTTAGCCATGGTGGTACTCTTTTGGTCCTCTTACTGTACTTTCTGATTTGGGGTATCCATTTAGTCGGAGCCTCTGTTAGTGTTTTTAAGGCATCCCCATGCTGCCTGCAGGCATTTAACCCTTCTGATAGCTCCTTTTACCTTCCATGTAACAAACATCCTCATTTTTATGTAGTTCCCCCTTTTTAAAGCTAAATCTTACCATGGTGGATCTTTTTGGTATTATTTTGGATGCTAAGATTAATTACATTATAGTCACTGTTACCAAGGGGTTCAGCTATAGTTATGCCCTAAGACAAAAAAAACAAAACAATTTTAGCCTTAATCCTGCAACCACTTATGTATGTGCTGATCTATAAACACAAGATTAGTCCCACTGAAGTCAAGTTATGTACCTGTTTAAATGTTTACTGGATCAGGGCCTTAATTTTCAGTATTTTGGTTTTTGCCTATAGCAATATTGTACGATTCAAATACGATACCCCACTAAGTAATGGCATTTTAAAATGTTGATAATTCATAATTATCTATAACTGAAAAAGCATAAAAATTAGTTTTTCAAGAGTCAACCCAATTAAAAATCAATATTTTAAAAAAACTGACTTGATTTAGATCTTTGGTTTAAGTTACTTCAGCTCTTATCTAAAAAGCATTTAGTTTATTTAACCTACATTTTATTAGTAGCAGTGTTTCATCACCATTTACATGGCATTAGCAACTACAGGCCATAAGCAGGTCAGGACTCCACTGTACAGACATAGTGACAGTCTGTGCCTCAAACACATAAAAAGGTTTGTTAGTGTCTCTCTCAGCATGATGGAGAGAAAAAGATGGTAACACGTTATTTCTTGTTACAGGTGCGTACAGAGCCTAAAACAGCTTGCAATCTTAACACATTACTACAGACATCAGGAGGGGGAAGATAAGGCCCAGAGAACTATCATGCTTGACATAATAAAACAGCCACAGCACACAAACTGACTAGCCACCTTCAGACCAATCATTTGTATTCAAATCTGATGAGATTGTGTGTATTTATCCCATATTCATGGCTTTTAGTCCCAGCAACAGAATCATCTCTATCCAATCTCATTCCTTTGACAGAACTCTAGGCTCAAGGAAATCCCACATTAAAAGTTAACTCAACCTAATACTGGCCACTCTTAAAACAGAATTAGAGGGCTACTTAATGACTAACTTCATTTTCTATGGAGAGCACAGGAACGTGAAGGGGAGTGAAATATGGAGGATTAAGAGCTTGTCTACATAGGAGAGTTGCACCAGTTTAACTGGAATTAGTTTGAACTAGGTTAGTTCACCAGCGCAACCATTTTTGTTGTTGTTGCCATCTTAACACTCTTAGGTTGAAGTGGAAAAATCAGTTCCCAACTGACTTCACCAAAAGAGCCACTCAGGTGTTTGTGCGGGTTTCAAAGTCATGAATTTGATTAAACCCATTTAACTTTCCCATGTAAACAATGCCTTAGAGGACATGCTGACTATAGCATTCCATTTTTAAAGGGTCCAATAATTTAGTCCACAGTGAATATATACCCTACAGTATAGTAAACTCTTATATACGGCTTTTCATCAGTTGATCCCAGAACTTTGCAAGGGAAGCCAGTATTATCCCAATTTTACAGAGGTGAAACGACCTGCCCAAAGTCACCTAGCAGGCCAGAAATAGAAATAGCAGGCCAGGTCCCCCAAGTCCCTACCCAGCACCCTGTCCACTGGACCACACTGCTTCTCAGTAGTACTCATTATCAAGTCTCTTCAACATTAAACAATAAGGTAGACAGAGGGACTATGGAAAGTTTCAGAGAAACACTAATGTGGAAGAAGTCAGATGTATAAATACCACATTTTACTATCTTAACCGCCATGTGCATGGTCTCCTCTGCCACTCTTCTAGGATCATATGCTTTCTTCCTCATCTTTCCAAGCTTAAGGAAAAGGAAAAAAAATGCAGAGCATCCTCATCTTCTTGGTTCTAGCTCCTCATGTTAGTTGCTTTATTTCCCCATCATAGACAAGAGTGTTGCTACATAGAGTGACTTCTAGTTTAGAAGAGAGGCATTTCCCTCCAAGAGTAGCTATTTTAAAACAACTAGTAGTTTCAAGACCCAAAAGACCAGGGATTTTTTGTCCTGCAGTTATCAATTCACATGGTAAAAAAAAAAAAATAAATAAAAATCCAAGACTAAGTACCCCAAAAAGGCTTTTTCTTACAATCCTGTTGAGAAGTTTAATTCATTTGAGAGTTGTAAAGTGTTTGCTAAGTCCTAGGATAGAAGTGAACAGTAATGTATTTAATGACCTTTCTGAGTACTGTCTTCTGTACTAAATCCTCAAGGAAAAAAAGTGGTCTACAGGTGATTTACACTCTCCACCACCTCAATTCATCAACAGTAGTTTTACATGGACACATTTCAATTGGTAAAGTCTGTTTCTCCTGCTCCCACTCCCAAAAAAACTACTCTAAAGCAACCTTAAATATGCCTTCTTGTCTTTGTGCAACTTAGTGCTACTTAGTGCTATTCAAACCCCCTTTATCTACATAAGTGTTGCAACATTTGTAGTTACTATTTACATCTCCTACACTTTGAAAGTGGCCTTGTCGGTACTCTCATGTTAGGGCTTGTCTACACTGGCACTTTACAGCGCTACAACTTTCTTGCTCAGGGGTGTGAAAAAAAAAAAACCACCCTGAGCGCAGCAAGTTTCAGCGCTGTAAAGCACCAGTGTAGACAGTGGAGGTGGGGGTTTTTAAGAGCGCTGAGAGAGCTCTCTGCCACGACTACACATTGCCAGTGTAGACTAGCCCTTAGATACAATCAGGTTATGGCAAGCTATAATTGAAGCAGTATATTTGAATACTAGTTATAATCAATGTGCTTTAGACATAATGTTGTCTCAGTAATTATGTTCCTACTAGTGGTACAGGTTCCCAGAGTAATATAAACACACACCTACTTCACACACCCATACAAGCTCCAGAAAGCGACTATACCCTCCAACTAGGACTATTGCATTATAATGCACTTCTACTCTGAAAAGTGACAAAATGGCATAATGGGTTTTCAGATGTGTTTCTTGCTCTACAAGCAGAGTTTGCTCTGTTTAAAACAAAACAAGAAATTAAACTAGCAGTCATGGAAACTCATCCTGAGCTCAAAGTGTCAAGATTATTTTTCCCCATCTTGTGTACTACCATTAATAATAGTTTTTGCAGGCCAAACTAAGCCCCTTATTTATATCTGCACAACTCCACTGCCCTGAATGGGTTTGCATGGGAGTAACTGGTACATTGTGAACAATTCTGTTTATGTGCATGATTGAACAAAAGAACACTTGCTCTTAGTATTGAAAGCCAAAACAGCCAACAAGAGTAAAATGCAAGCAATAACTTTGTCACTGGAGTCAGCAGATGTGAGACTACAAGAGGAACAGATCTGATGAACAAAGTACCAATTTTTAACCTAGTCCCTGGGTAGAGTCAGTGTGAGTAGTTCACATGTTTTTTTTTAAACCATGTTTTATTCTCATCCCCCTCATCCTTATNTATAATCAATGTGCTTTAGACATAATGTTGTCTCAGTAATTATGTTCCTACTAGTGGTACAGGTTCCCAGAGTAATATAAACACACACCTACTTCACACACCCATACAAGCTCCAGAAAGCGACTATACCCTCCAACTAGGACTATTGCATTATAATGCACTTCTACTCTGAAAAGTGACAAAATGGCATAATGGGTTTTCAGATGTGTTTCTTGCTCTACAAGCAGAGTTTGCTCTGTTTAAAACAAAACAAGAAATTAAACTAGCAGTCATGGAAACTCATCCTGAGCTCAAAGTGTCAAGATTATTTTTCCCCATCTTGTGTACTACCATTAATAATAGTTTTTGCAGGCCAAACTAAGCCCCTTATTTATATCTGCACAACTCCACTGCCCTGAATGGGTTTGCATGGGAGTAACTGGTACATTGTGAACAATTCTGTTTATGTGCATGATTGAACAAAAGAACACTTGCTCTTAGTATTGAAAGCCAAAACAGCCAACAAGAGTAAAATGCAAGCAATAACTTTGTCACTGGAGTCAGCAGATGTGAGACTACAAGAGAAACAGATCTGATGAACAAAGTACCAATTTTTAACCTAGTCCCTGGGTAGAGTCAGTGTGAGTAGTTCACATGTTTTTTTAAAAACCATGTTTTATTCTCGTCCCCCTCATCCTTACAGGAGGTGGTACTGGAACAGCCAGGTGCAAAAAGATAACAGGCTGCAGCAGACACTCTAAATAGATTGCCTCTGCAATCTTACTAGTACTACTCAGAGCAAAGAGGAAGTATCAAGGTCACACCACATTATTACACAGTGGCATATGAATAGTACATAGAGCCATCAGAATCAACTCCAAGTTATTAGTTTTATCAGAAAACATCTCATTGCCTTCAATTATCTGGCAACATCACTGTTGGTTTTTTTATTGACGGNAACTCCAAGTTATTAGTTTTATCAGAAAACATCTCATTGCCTTCAATTATCTGGCAACATCCCGTCAATAAAAAAACCAACAGTGAACTTCTCACTACTACTAAGGATTTTATATTTCTGCTGTCAGACATTCCTCCATAAGAGAAAGTGAGTATTATATTTAAACAGCAGAAAGTATGTCAGATCACCTGATCTGCATTCATCAAATCCCCATTAAATAGTCGGCAGGATGCACCAAAGCAGGAGTGACTGTGTTTAAAGAAAAAAAACCAAAAACCAGAATGACAGCTTAGTCTACATTACTAATAATCATATGCCATTTATGGCCACTGACTATGTTTTGTTTCATGCTAGTTTTCTTTAAATTCCTAACTAGAAGAGGAAAAGAAATGTAGTTATGATCATGTTCTTTAAGGTGGTGGTGATCGGGTTTTTTTCAGCCAACTAGTTATATATGTGCCTCTACCCACCATCCCCCTCCTACCGCATCTAATAATAGTGGGACTCAAACTGCAAGCATTTATGAACTATCTGATATAGCAGTAGTTTAAGGTTTGTTCTCTCTCCCCAGTGACAAACTGGTTTCATCTGGTAGAGTTGTACATGAGTATTGAACTGATAGCACTTATGTGTTCCTTAATAAAGAAAGTTTGAGGATTTTTGGGAAAGCAGCATATAAAAGAAAGAAGTCTGGTAGGCAGGTAACTTGACCTACCATAATAAGCCGCTTTCTGGTAAGATTTAAGCAGTGTCGAAGTTTCTCAGTTAACCATGTTCATTTAAAGTGCAGTTCTTCTGTGACTATACGACAGCACTCTTGAAACAGCAGTTTTTCTTTTCTGATTTTAATCATCTGTTTATTTTATTGACAAATTCAATGATTTTTTTCCCCTTTAGCACTGTAGAGCCATAGCAACTAATGTTCTTCCTTCCTGGTATCAGTTATACCTTTGCAACCAACCTAAAGACTATGAATTGCATGCAAGACAAAGTTGGCTTACAGGACCTTAATATGCATGGATGATGTGTTATCCAGCAAGAACCCAGGACGAGACTGTAGAGTTAGCAGTTAGAAACATTTTTCCTAACACTTAAATGGAACAATTTTGATACAGATTCCCTGACAATTAATAAACCCTACACTCCCTTTAACTAAAAATAGTGTTGGACACTACAACCAAGCCTTTATTGCCCATTGCGCTGAAATAATGGAACAGAATATTACTCTACAAATTTGGGAGGGGGTAGAGGGGTAAGGGGAAGAAGGTGCACTGGATGTCTTCTCTGTGTACAGCAGTCTCAATGGTAATGTGACTTCATCTTGTGCTTATGGGTATGCCCACTCAATCAAAACCAGAGATAATGCCCAAGGTAAGAAACAAGTCACTTAAACAAAAAAAAAAATCAAGTTAGAAACCAGAGGTTATCTTCAGTTCCTTGAGCTAAAAAATAAAGTTTAATTGCATTATTTTCTCCAGAAAACACTTCCTACCACCTTCAGAAAGCTACATTTTAGCAACTACCTTGAACCAAAAAAATTGTTTATATTCAATCAACTGGATATGAGGCATTTCCTTTCACTGCTTGTTTAGCAGCAGAGCCACATTCTCCCATAGATATCTACTGCAAGGTAAGCCTGAACAGGCAAATCACATACTACACCAAAAGTTTTGGTAACAACTAGACAGATAACGAAAGTTAGCTATGATTCTCTAGCAAGTAGTTACTGGGCTGT
The DNA here is from genome assembly GCA_003942145.1 of Platysternon megacephalum. Classification (NCBI taxonomy): domain Eukaryota; kingdom Metazoa; phylum Chordata; order Testudines; family Platysternidae; genus Platysternon; species Platysternon megacephalum. Next base: position 5,012,595 of record QXTE01000069.1, on the reverse strand, counting down.
TTAATACATTCTTGATCAGTAGGGAAAGTGCATATTTCATTGGTTCAGGAAGACCTGGGGAGAGGAAAGTCTTGAGAGCCCACTAGATACACTGAAGTATGGAAATAAACTTATAAAATAACTAGGTTTCTAAACATATTTTAAAACCTCTAGTTTTAATATGTTAAACAATTTCTTTTTTTTTTCCCCTTTAATGATGGCTTCATTCAGGACAAATGTATCCAATACACTTGTAAATACCATGTTTCCCCAATTTCAAGACCCCCAACAAGTCATAAAAACATGAAATTGGGGGGTTTTACCACAGCTCTGATTTAAATGGTTTCCCAATCCTTCACAGGAGTTAATAACTCACCTTTTTAATCCATATGCAGTTAGTTACATTTTTAGATGTTAACTCCCCCAGGGCAGAAATTCTCTTACTTATGTTTGTAAATTGCTCAGCATAACATAGACCCAATCCCAACCCAGGACTTTAAGTAATACTATAATTTAAATGTTAACTTTTTTTTTTTTTTTTATGGCTAGAAAGTCTCTAGCAGTTTTTATGCAAGATGTTTCAGTTAACATTTATAATAATACACAAAGACAACATCCACTACAGAATCAGTTTCTAGTTCAAACCCAATACAAAGAGAATTTTTTGGATTACCTGTCAATTTTTAGTGTAGACAAATGCCATTTTCATATTGCCAGGATACTCACAATTAAAAATTCTTCCATAAGACCTTGTATCTATATTTGTGTGTCCCCATCCCTTATGTAGCCACTCCATTTAAGACTATTAGAAAGAAACTGAGTAGCAAGAAAGGCCACAACAGTATAGACTTGAAAGCAATACAACTGTAGACAGAGCCTAACAAACACCTTTCCTTGCTTCACGGAATTGATGCAGCCAGTGTTTTTGTTGTCACAAACTTGTTTCCAAAATAAGCCATTCACCCACTCCAGAATATCATTAAAAGACAATTCTGAAATGTGATGGAGACAAACAGACACAAAACAACGATCTGAGTCTTTTAATCCATTTTCCTGTGCAGCATTAGAATAATTTTGTCTAAAAGAGTGAACTACAGAATGTGTTGGGGGACTCTCAGACAAAGATTTGGAGGATTTGTTATTGTTCCTATATGAAAGATTCGTGATCATAGTTTCATGCAACATAAATTTTAAATATTGACGTTAGGGACAGCAGAAACAGCCTACATCGCAAGCACATACCCTATTGTATACAAACCCTGAGTGCACATACGATGCACACACGCATGTGTGCAGTCACACGTACTATGCAGGGGCACATACATGAGGGGAATGCGAGTGTGCAGCGGCGCAGAGGAGGCGGAGGCCAAGGCCAGAGAACCAGCGCAGCAGAGGCCTAGCTCCTGCCCAGCCAGCCTCACCCTACCTGGCAGGCCCAGCCCCCAGGGCTCCGGCTCTTCCCCCTTCCATTGTGCCTCATCGCTACAGATGGGAACGCGGGGGGTGACAGAGGGCTTCGGGCCGACTGATGCGGGGTGCAGGCTGCATCCGCCTCGGGCCTCCCAACAAGGGGAGCGGCACAAGAGAAGGCCGAGGAGCGGGAGCAGTCTGGGTACTGAGCGATCACCAGGCTAGGCCGCGGGTGGCTGTGGGGCGGGGAAGGAGGGCACCGTTGTGGGGTCTGAATGGCTCCCAGGGCAAGGGGGGCAGGAGACGGGTTTCCGAGTGCAGCCCTAGGATGACTCGCCAGGCAAGGAGGGGTTCCGGCCGGGTTCAGCGGGAGGGCTCCCTAGCCGGGCCTCGGTAGGATCCCCGGCCGGGCGCCGGGGTGGGCTCTGGGCCAGGCGTTGGGGAAGAGGTGCCGCCGCTTCCTGATTACCTGGGCTCGGGGAGCTGGTGGCTGTGCAGCTTGGCTCTCTCGGTGGCGGCGGCGGCAGCCCGGTCCCCTCTGGGCGCTGTACGGCTCTGCTTCGGGCTGGGCAGCGGCGGCCGGGCTGGGTCTCTGCCTCTCTCCGGGGCTCCCACAGGCTCAGTTCCGACGGCTCTACTGCGCCCCCATCCCCCCCTTATCCAAGATGGCGGTGCCCCGTGCGCGGGGTTTCCCCTCCCACTCTGAACGGGCCCCGGCCGCACAAAGCGGTGCGCAGGATCCAGAGCTCGGGCCAATCACAGAGCAAGCGTGCCCCAGCGGGGCACTCCTGACTGCACGCGGTGGGCGGTGCCCAAAGCAGGCGACGGCGGGCGCGCGATGGGCAGGCGTGTGCGCGTCGGGTCACGCGCTCCCTCTTGCCCCCTGGCGCGTCCTGAGTCTCGCGCGTTGGCTGGGGCGCGCTCCGAGTGGGCGGGCGGGAAAAGTCTTAGCCTGGATCAGTGAGCCGCCAATCAACCCCGCCCGCGCCTCCTTCGCGCCATTCCCCCATCCCGCTGCCCCTCCTCAGCCAGTGCCCACCGCCCCCTAGGGGGGACCCATCTAAACACCAGTGGAGAGTGTCCCCGACACAACTGCTCGTCACCCAAGCAGGCGTGGTGGTGCAGCCTGAAGCAGCGCAGTGCCACACAGTGCGGCATCTGTTCCCTGTCTACTGCGGTGCTGAGGAGGCTGGGGACCCTTAGCTGCCCAAGCAAAGAAATGGCTGAGGGCACATACTTGGCACACACAGAGACACAATGTCCTGGCACCATAGTGAGGGGATCGGGCATAAACCACCTCAGCCTGCCCCGACCCAGCCTCACAATGTCATGGCAATTTGTTGACGGCCTCAGGGGTGAGTGTCACAAAGTGACCCTGACAAATTAACAAGGGGTCAGGAGGCAAACACTAGCACAGACACAAGGGGCAACAAGGCAATAAGGATAGGTGCTGTGTTTTATGACCATTTGTTGGCTGCTGGGGTAGCAGGGAGCAAATGTCCCACCTACACAATAATGAAAGGACACAAGGAAACCCACACAAACAGCACATGTAAAGACACCAGCCTCTCACAATAGGAGGTAGCAACAACACAGGCTGCCAGATGGCAGGGGGCCATAATGCTACACTGTAGAATGATAGTTTGCTGATGGCTACCAGGGTTTCAATGTGTGACCTCCTCACCCTTCCCCCCCGCCCCTCCCTTACACACACAAATTAATCAGAGAACACAAGAAAAACACACATACATTTTTTCATAGAGACACTAGTACATCAAGAAGTTTCACAAAGGGACTATGATTTGCTGTTGTGGCCTACTGAGAGACTAAAAGTGACCCATGAGTAACAATAATGTAAAGCATAAACAAACAAAAGTGTAAAGAAAATTACCTATGGCATTCAAAATAGCCATGACCTAGAAGGCCATTAATGACATAGAAACACATCATGTTTCCCACCTTCCTTCAGAATTCGAGTAGTGCTATTATATGAATACAACACATTATCGGTATTATTACTTCAGTAAAAAGTATCATTTGAACCAGAGTAAGGTTTACCCTCATCAGGAATTCATCCGTCCTAAGTAGAGTTAGTATCTGAGCTCTGAAAGATGAGGGAGATGTTTCCAGGTGCACTGGGTTGTCTTCTGATTGCTTTGTTATCCACCACACTCTTTGTCTGTTGTAGAGTGGGGGAAATGGAATTTTTTCTAATTTATTAATATTTTTGCTGCTATTCCCAAGCTTTTTTTGTCTTTTAAAAGGAAATTGTACATATATTTAGTCCTAGTGGGGTTTTTGGATATTTAAAGCTATTTTAAATGGCTGAATAATACATTTTTAAAACTTATTACAAATATGTGCACACTGAAAAGTACTTAAGAATTTGAGAACATAAGAATGGCCATAGTGGGTCAGACCAATGGTCCATCAGCCCAGTATTGTGTCTTTCAACAGTGGCCAGTGCCAGATGCTTCAGGGGGAATACACAGAACACGGCAATTTATTGTGTGATTCATCCCCTGTTGTCCAGTCCCAGCTTCTGGCAGTCAGAGGTTTAGGGACATCGGGAGTGTGGGGTTGTATCCCTGACCATCTTGGCTATTAGCCATTGATGGATCTATCCTCCATGAATTTAATTCTTTTTTGAACACTGTTATACTTTTGGCCTTCACAACATCCCCTGGCAATGAGTTCCACAGGTTGACTGTGCATTGTGTGAAGAAGTACTTTCTCTTGTTTGTTTTAAACCTGTTGCCTATTAATTTAATTGGGTGACCCTGGTCCTTGTGTTATGGGAGGGGGTAAAATATGTGTATTCACACCTCAAGAGTTAATAATATGATTTCAGATTGCACTAAATACTATGGATACACAAGTTAGACCAGTGTGTTGGGTCTATATGTTGGGTCAATAATACCCCCTATACTTTAAGGGTATGAGTGCAGATTATACAATATAAAAGATTCTACATGCAGATTTACACATGTAACATTTTCATCTACCTTAATATAATGAACTTTCATTTTCCTAACCAATAGCACAGTTCAGAGCTCAGGAGTCTCATAGGACAACGTTATAAGGGGAAATGGATGTTATATGGATTTCAATTGGAAATTGGAACAAAAATATAATGTCCTTATATTAGAGACAATCTCTTATCAGCGAGACCAGTAAGAAGGATGCTCTCTATTGCAGCTATGGAATTTTGTCCATTGTGAGTTGTGACCCAACCAGGGTATAAGTATTCATCCAAGTGGATGCCTTCCAGGATCAGGGTCCTTAGAGTACATGCCCTCCTATCACCATACAATACTAATAAAAAAGAGAAAGAATGAACAAAGTTATAGCAATTATAACCTATAATCAGTTGATGGTCATACCAGGTCTTCTTGCAGAAGACTTACTTCTAGAAAGATCTATCCCATGAATGAAAAACACTCTAACAAAGTACCTTTGCATATTTCCAAAGACAGATAAGAAAGGGATGTGTCCCTATGGTTAAAACAGTTGAAAACTGATAATATAGCCAAATGAGAATACAATTTAAATGAACAATAGTAGCTGGAACAAGGAAAGTAGTCTTAATATATAACATTTGTATTCACATATTTATGTATATACATTAATACATCCAAACTTTTTCCCAGAGCATTTTGACAGAATCCCTTTATGGGTATATATAGATTAAGAAAAAAGGCTTTTGTTTTGTTTTGTTTATTGTTAGCTATTATGATTTAACAAATATGCTTTAAAATCCTAACATAAACAAGCAAAGTTGTATGTCGACATATTAGCTGGCTAAGGTGAAGCCTATGCTCATCCAAGGTCTAGACGAGGCTGTGTTGCCAACTCTTACAATTTTATCACAAGCTTTCAATAATTGGCATTTTTTTAAAAGCTCCAGCTCCTGAAGTCATGTGATTACCTGAGGCTCTCAGCTTTCATTGAAAAAAAAGGAAAAGTTTCTAGCCGTCATAATTGTGGAGAGAAGCTTGAAAACATGAACTCTAAAGGCTTGAAAACCAGAACACAAATAAAAAGGACCCAACATTTATCATTTGTAAAGCCTCATGATTTTTAAATCAATCTAATGATTTTTTGGTGTGTGTCTCAGGATTTTTGAACTTGGGGCTGGGAATATTGAAGGCCTAAAAGTACAGAAAGCTACAACATGTGGAATAAAGAGAACTGAAATTGAGTGACTCAGAAGATGGAGGAATGTGTCAAAAGTAACCTTATGGAAGGATTCTATGTGTTTGTAGTTTAATAAAACTATTATCTGATATATGAATTTTCATTATATGAACACATAAATTATAGAAACATTTATTAACTTCAGACATTAGAAATCAAGATTAATAGCATTCAAGGCTAACCTTCATAGTAGCACTTTAACTATAGGTTGTATTTCAGCTGAAATGTCTTTAGGATTGCTTTGTTTAGAAACCTTTAGAGCCTAGAAAACCTGTTAAGAATATTTACATCTCTACTGAGAGAGAGAGAGATATTCTTACAATAGCTGCTAGAGGGCAGCCATGTGGCATGGTTTCAGTGCATGATTTATGATTCCAAGAATGAACAGACTGCTTTGTCAGCTTCATTGCACCAAAAGCAAAAGCCTCAATTAAGGCAGGTGAAGAGATTCCATTTACTAGTTTTAGGATTAAAAGTTCACTAGGTTTTAAGTGAGTTTGGAAAGAGCTAATGGTTCTGCATGTTAGAACATATATTTGATACTAAATCTAGATTCTATTATTTTTCTTCCTACCAAATTATTGAAGCATAAGGGCTTAATTCTGATCTCAGACATACAGAACTACACCAACATGGATTCTGACAAATCAACACACTGTGATGATGATTCCTGTACAGTAGCTTTTTTTTTCAAGATAGGATGGTGCACACCATAAATAAGATACAAATCCAACTTTCCCATAAAACATTAATTTGAGATCCTGGCTGCCCATCAAGATTAATAGTAAAGATCCCATGGCAATATCCTATCCTTCCAGGAGATCTATTGAGTATTTTCCATTTCTAACTACTACTTTGACCCTATGAATTCCTTTTCCTCAGTGTACAGCTGTGTAGAAAATCCTCCCTGAAATGAACTGACCTCTATCAGCTGTCAAACAGTGGGTCCCTGCTCACAATTCAGCCTCTCATTGTGCAGGCACTGGAATTCCACTGCCAAGAATATGTGGGCAGAGGTTATGGCATGAGTCTGAAAATAACTACATGAGAAATAATAAGTTTATTTGTTTTTTACATCTATAGCAAAAATAAATACAAAATATGTACGAACAATAAAAAACAGATACCACAGTGATAGGCACATTAGAAAAGGATAGGTAGATAGTCTATTACATTTGTATTACTGATGTCCATCAACTTGTTTTCTTCACAACTGTTACGGTCCAGGCCCTAACTATGGTACTTCAAATACTCTGGTGATGAGTACAGTATAAAACATACATAAAGAATAATTTTAAAAAGATAACACAGGTGCAACAGAAATAAATTCCAGTGTTGCAGTACCATATATGGAATCAGTTTTACTAGAAATATAATTGAAAACAAAACATTAGGAAGAATTTCCACAAGAGGGAGTTTCTCAGAGAAAATGACTCAAAGCTCTTAAAGAGATACGGTGGATGAGGTAATATATTTTATTAGAACAACTTCTATTGGTGAGAGAGACAAGCTTTCAAATTTAGAGCTTGTCTTCACCTACAGTGCTGCAGCTCTGCAGCTGCACCACTGCAACTGTGCCGTTGTAGTGCTTTAGTGAAGATGCGTCTCCCGTCGGCGTAGTTAATCCACCTGTGCGAGAGACAGTAGCTGTGTCAATGAGAGAAGCTCTCCCATTGACATAGCACTGTCTACACCACAGGTTAGGTCGCTATAACTACATCGCTCAGGGGTGTGGATTTTTCACAGGTTGGCCTAAAAGTGGTAGCATTGGAAAGCCCATGCTTATTTGGGGCACCCTGGGAACATCAAAATGAGGGACTGCACATTCTTCTCAACATCATTAAAATAATTATTTAAAAAATCAGTATTAATGATCAAACAAATCATTAATGAAAAATTACAACTAGCCCACAGAACCAGCTGCAGCCCATTGGTACTCTGGGGTTGAAAAAGCAATTGTTATTGAAAACACTGAAAGTAATGTCTCGGTAAAAAAATGCATTTTCAAGTAACTGAGTACACAGTAAAGCTACCGGACTTCAAAAATGATTTTATTTTCTTGTGTACATATTAACATCTCAGCCTGTGAATCAGGGTTGCCAAGAATATATTTTCTTTTAAAACTGAAATAAATAGTTTTCATTTTATGAATTAGTTGAGATGAAAGGCAAGTTTCAGTTGTATGTCATCCTGATAAAAGAATAAGCCCTGCTTTGTCTAAGAGATTGAAGTGTGGGTAATGAGTATTGTTCCTGTTTGCATCAGGAATTTGCTCCTATCTAGCCTTTGTCCTTCTGTTTCATTTTTACAATGCACAAAAATACATATGTTTTTTCTTTTTAAAATGAGCAACCAGTGGTATAAGTAAAGACAGTGCTTGAGCAGACAAGGGTAATTTAAAAGCAACATTGGATCACTAAGAATCATAAAAATGACAAAGTCTTATGTTCCAACTGTTCATTCATGCACAGAACAATAATAATACTTTGCACTTATATAGGATATTTGGATGTGTGTGTGTATGAGAGAGAGACCATACTGCTTGCTAGTGATTGGACCTACAGATATGTTAAAGGGCCTTCTACAAGTTTATTGACCTCCTTTAGTTCAAGTGGTAGCGAACTGTGCTTTTAGATCTGAAGTTTCAAGGGTCTAATCCTAACTTCTGAGGCATATGTGTGTGATTTATTTAACAGTTTTGTGTGTTGTCTTCAGCACAAGGATTGATTACACCTTCAACCATTACATCGCAACTGAGGGGGGAAAACAAACAAACAAAAAACAGGACTGCCTGAATATTTTTATTTTATACTGTTTGGTTATCCTTCCCAGAACAGCTGATTCCTCCTGATCTTTGTTAGTCTTGGTCAGGAACATCAGCTATTGAAGAATAAAGGACAAAACTTCCTAACTGACCCCACTCTGCCACATTGCTTGGTGGGGAAAGCAGGAATGTAGCATTATTAATTATTAATTCTTTATTAAATGTTCATTATTAAGTTTACACATAACATAAAAATGAAGGTTCAGGTGCATGACACTGGCTGAAAAGAATAAAGGAAAAAGCCCTCCCAGAAGAGCCTGAGACTTCTTAGGGCAGAGGGAACTGCCTTTGACTGATTCCTCCTAAATAGAGGCCAAATTCTTGAAGATGAAGGGGATATTGCTTGAATAAAGAGTAGAAGATTTGGTCTTAAGAAATTCAGAGAAGAAAGAAGCTCTGATGAAGACTAAAATCTCTAAGTTGTGGGGGCTGGCTACTCAGTGGGCCTGATCCGGCAGTTCTTTAACAGGCAAACTCTCAGTGACTCAAGCAAATACTATAAGGTCAGGCTCCACTGTAAATATTTGAGCATAAAATTCTAGCTCTGAAGCAACAACCTTGTCTGTCTTCTGTGGAAAAAAGAGTTCATTATAATCTAAAACTACATATGAGCTTTGCAGGGTGCATCAGCACTTTGTATTGTCGTGCTCAGCAAGTTAGAAATAATAACCAAAGGATACTAATACAATGTTGCCTATATTTACAGATAAAGTGAATGAAAAGTTCAGCCTCTGACACAGAACTAAAAGACAAAAATCACAGTTAATAGTTCACAGCTGCTTGCTTTGTAAATTGTATTATGTTTTGTTGACCCTGTACTGTAAATGATTAATCATTCATTTAAGTAATACTACAGCACTTGAGATGCAAGATATAGGGAGAGGTAGGCAACCTATGGCACGTGTGCCGAAGGCGGCACGCAAGCTGATTTTTAGTGGCACTCACACTGCCCGGGTCCTGGCCACCGGTCCGGGGGGGCTCTGCATTATAATTTAATTTTAAATGAAGCTTCTTAAACATTTTAAAAGCCTTATTTACTTTACATACAACAATAGTTTAGTTATATATTATAGACTTATAGAAAGAGACCTTCTAAAAATGTTAAAATGTATTGCTGGCACGCAAAACCTTAAATTAGAGTGAATAAATGAAGACTCGGCACACCACTTCTGAAAGGTTGCCGACTCCTGATATAGGGCATCCAGATTTTGCCCTTCTGAAGGCTGCAATGGCAATACCATATACCTAAGGGTTGCAAGTGTTGTGTATAAAAGGGGCCTCACCGGTAGCTGTCCTCATTTTATGCATAGCCTGTGAAGAGTACAGATTACATGGATGTACTGAATCTAAATAGACTAGATGATTTGCCTTATCTTGTGCCCTAGTGCAGAGGCCAAACACAACCCCAGTCCTTAATTCTGGCAGAACAAGGCCTGCTTGAGAATAGTGCACAGAGTGGCTGACACTGGCTTTCCAAAAGGAAGAAAACAAGGCCTTTGCACAGAGCAGAAGAGCTGGTGCACCACTGAGACAGCATATGTTTTCATCCATGCAGTGGCTGTAGCAGTGACCCTGTTTCCCCTGCTCAGGCACATTGACTTCAGGAGCACTCGGTAGGCCAATGTGTCTCCAACACCTGCTAACCCATGGGTTTCTGTCTGAAAGGCATATTCTAATCCTGAGTATGGTAACTATTTCTAGGATAAAATTATTAGTTACTCTTTTTCAGCAAAGGGGAAAATCAGAACCATTTCTTTCCGTGGGAGCAAGATCAGATATTTTATCTGTAACTCAAACCTTTGTGATTACTTCCCATCCAATCCCCACATGCACTGCATGGTCTGCACTGGAAAGTTACGTTAACTGTTGATGTACATCGCCTTGTATCAACCTATTTAGGCATGTGTCTACAATCAAATTTGTCTCCGGCTGACGTAAGCACCCCATTATAGAGACACAGTAAAACAACTTCCCTGAACAGCATAGAACCACAGTCAACTACTTGGGTACACAGTGTGAGTGTAAACACTGCATGACTTGTGTCGACTCTAACAGTCCTCCTGCCACTGTCTCAGTCCCTACAGCAGTAACTGCTTTTCTCATAATTTTAAACTCCACTGCCAAGGGGCTGCAGAGACAGGAAGCTCCCCCCACCTTTAAAAAACCCTGTGTGTTTTTTAAATGCCCTTTCCTGGTTGCCCACCTTGACGAGCACACCTAGCAGCTCACCTTTGTTGCTTGTTTCCAGCCAACCGTGGCTCCATGCACACAGAGAGGTACTAGACATGCTCCTGCCCAGAGCAGGCAATAACTATTGGATCTCCTGGGTCTGTGGGGAGAAGAGGTTGTACAAGCATAGCTATGGAACAGCCATAGAAATGTGGACATCTATGAGCAGATGGAGACATGGAGGACACAGGCAGAGGGCATGACAGAGATCAGCTGCAGTGCGGCATGAAAGTGAAGGAACTTCTCCAAGGATACTACCCAGTGAGGAAGGGCAACGAAACATCTGGTTTGCCCTGCACACCAGCCTCTTTTACAATTAACTGCATGTTATACTTGCTGAGACTGAAAGTGCCACACAGGTTTGTGGGATATTTAAAAAAAATGAAAATTATGGGTTGTGGAAGGTAGTATGGGATGGAAAAAATTGCATTCTGGGAACTTGACTCCTAGCTCCCATAAATCTCTGGGTGAATCATTACTGTCCTATAAAACAAAGGACATTGTACTGGACCACGGCATGCAGCACACTGGGATAGCTACCCATGGTGCACCAACTTTGCATCAACTCAAGCACTCCTGGTCAGTACTGTCACAGTTTCAAAGCAACTGCACCTTTATTCCAACTCTGTATTCCCAGTTAAGCTTCCAGCTCCATGCCATCCTGTCTTTTGGGTGGAGACCTGCATCTTACTCCCTTCTGATCGAGGATTTTAAGGCTATATAGCTTTCTGCCTTACACTGTGATATCCCCAGCAAACCAGACTGCCTAATAAGCCAGTGCCTGCACTTTGCTTTCTCTCTGAGGGCTACAACCCCTGTATTGCTCACTATTATAAGTTACCAGCCAGCACTTTGTAAGCAAGCACATTTATTTTTAAGGTAAAAGCCTTACAGAGAAAACATTAAAACAATAAAAGAACCTACACACATACTAAAAAGGTCACCAGCGGCCACCCCCAGCTCCAACCTAGGACTCTGGTAGATTTGAGTTCTTCAAAACCTACAAGTGGGTTTTCCCCTTGGTTACAAATTAATCCGTCTTAGATCCCAAACCATCACCCAGACCGTGCATATCAGCTGTTTCTTTATACAGCTCACGCCTTTGATCTTGGCTTTCTGTAACAGGTAATAAGCGGACAATGACCCTTTCTCCTTTCCAGAGTTAGGAAATCCCCAGGAAATCCACTTAACACTTATTCTCCTAAAAGTCCATACTTTTCTGGCACAGTTTCGATATAGTCCTTTGAACTCCCAGGTCTTACATCTGTCACAAGTACACACAGGGCAAGCAACCAAGTCTGCATGCATCCGAGTGATATACAGTACAAGCTTCAGCAGCTGTATGCTGACGTAATTTGCGTCAACTGAAGTTTATAGTGTAGACATGACCTTATTTACAACATATTGTCAAATGAGATAAGGAACAGTACAGATTAGCTTTACATTTCACTTTCCTTGTGTTTGTGGATTTGAATTAGACATTGTTTTTGTGAACTTTTATCCAGTATTTAAAGCACACAAAACACATTTAAAACACCGCAAAGATTGAAAAATGGCATGTATTTTTCTTTTGACCTGTTTATTCTAGTTTATTCTTGAAAGCCTGTAGAAGTCTTGTTAACTGAAGTTTTCAGAAAAGGCTGACTTCAGCCTACTCATTCTGGACATCTGGGATGAACATAACAACAATAATTAAAACCCACCACGGAGTATGTTGCTCTACCCTTCTCTGTGGATTGCATATTGCAACAGGAAACTTGTAATTTGACTATCCAGAAGGAAATGCTATATACTACAACAGAACAGCTAATAGTGGAAATGTAACAAAGTCTTGTCTTAAGTGTTTCATCACTTTCACGTTACAAAGAGGGCAAGAGGCAGAATTTAGTGGCTTGTATGGTTCAAACTATTTTAACAGGCAGTGCAGGAATTCAACATATCAGAAACAGAGTTCACAGTAGCAAGCAGAGACTGTTAAATTATGTGTCCTGCTTTATGTAACTACTGCATTGTTTAAAAAATATATTGTCCAGTACAGATAACAGAAATCTGAAAGTACAGACTATGCCAAATACTAGTTCTTTACCCATCATACGTATGTAGGACAAGGGAAATGATGTCATTCTTTTGGACACTTTGTTTAGTTTATGTAAGTTTCTAGTTCATACCTTCAGAATACTTTGATAATAACTATGTAAAAGTTACTTTTAAATAATAGGTTTAATTTTACTTACAGAACTGATTACATTTTTTTCTTGTGGTGGGAGGGAGGGAGAGACATATTTTGTAGTTCTACCACTGCATTTGCATGTTAATACAACAAAAATGCAGATACTCTTATATGACTCATATTTAATGTTTCATATTTTTCTTTTTAAGCATTATACACATTTTAATTTCCACAGCAATAATAATATAATAAACATAATTAACTCTAACAGTAAAGTCAATTTAACCAATTATCCAAGTATGGTCATTCATATAATTACTTGTAATATATTAAGCAAAACATTTTCAGGAATTAGTAACACTTTTCTGAGAAAAATACTTTAAATGCAAATGTCTAGTAACTTATAACCTATTGTCAAAAAATGCTACGGTCAGCACCATATTTATGATATATTATTGCAGAAGATGATGCCAGAATATGTCTAAACTAGGATACAAGATGGGGTTTTGTTAGTTTGTTTGTTTGTTTGTTTTTAGAATATTTTAGCTACCACATTCTAACTAAAGGTTCTAAATCTTTAGTGTAAACAAGACAAGTTGTACTTTGGCATGTGTTAACTGGCTGAGTGTTAACTGCTTGGGGCTATAGAGCCAATAGAGTCAAATCTGTGGCTCCAGCAAAGGGCTTCCTTTGCCAGAACCATTCTTGGGTGGGGGAGGAGGGGAGATGGGGGCACCTGACTCACAAGGAATTCTCCTGTATGGGTGGGATTTTCAGTTAGGTCAACACTGAGTGCTTTTGAAAATCTTGTCCTGTGTGTCTATGTTTCTGATGTTGTTATAAAGAGAGAACCACACCTAAACTGTACATATACCAAAGCTCTATTTTAAACTCAGGGCTCCAGTTACATACGCATTGCTCTCTTTATTTTCTCACCACAAACCCCAGGAAAAATACAGCCTTATATTTGTACAGTTAGTAGAGGGCTTTATTTAAAAAATATGTATATTATTTGTTTCCCTGTTGTAAAATTCATGTTGACTGTATATTTTTTGAATGAATGACTCTCACAGATCTTGGGAGACAGGCCAGTCCTCACTTATAGACAGTCCCGCAACCTGAAGCAAATACTCACCAGCAACCACACACCACACAACAAAAACACTAGCCCAGGAACCTATCCTTGCAACAAAGCCCGTTGCCAACTGTCCACATATCTATTCAAGGGACACCATCATAGGACCTAATCACATCAGCCACACTATCAGAGGCTCGTTCACCTCTTCATCTGTTCATCATCAATGTGATATATGCCATCATGTGCCAGCAATGCCCCTCTGCCATGTACATTGGCCAAACTGGACAGACTCTACGCAAAAGAATAAATGGACACAAATCAGACGTCAAGAATTATAACATTTAAAAACCAGCCGGAGAACACTTCAACCTCCCTGGTCACTCAATTACAGACCTAAAAGTCGCAATTCTCCAACAAAAAAACTTCAAAAACAGACTCCAACGAGAAACTGCAGAATTGGAATTAATTTGCAAACCGGACACCATTAAATTAGGCTTGAATAAAGACTGGGAGTGGATGGATTACACAAAGTAAAAACTATTTCCCCATCCTAATTTTTCCCCTACTGTTACTCACACCTTCTTGTCAACTGTTGGAAATGGGCCATCCNGCTTATGCCCAGATAAATTTGTTAGTCTCTAAGGTGCCACAAGTACTCCTCGTTCTTTTGACTATTTAAAGTATGTGCCAGTATTTGTGAAAGATGTGGCATTGAAACGTGTGGAGACTGAAGATCCCTACTCATCCAAAGAACATTTACAACAAGGGAAGAGGCACGGGAAACTTTCCTCACACTGCCATGCTACTGTGCCTGAACCCCAAACAGAAGGACTATCCCAGTGGAGAGAGAGTAGTTTACTTTCTGTAGTTTATTCAATCCTTGCCAAATTCTGCTGCCAGTGATACCAATGCAACCCAGTAAAAGGCAAAAGGATTGCCTGGATGCTACTGAGAGCAAAGTTCAGTCCTTTGATTTCATGCAGTCGACCCTAGTAGATACAGAAGTCCACCTTCTGTAGCTAGAGGAGTTGCAATGCAGTGCATATTTCACACACTTATTCCTGATGAGATGTGAGGAGAAGGGCCAGGCCTTTTTTCAGGACTCCAGTGCTTCTCTTGACGTCTGGCTCAGAGAATTCTTCCTGCTAAAGAGTAAGGGAGCGTGCAAATGGAAATTGCGGGAGGTGGCCAGCATTCCACATTGGATTTAAATATAAATAGAATTTAAAACAATTGCACTCCCAAATAAACTGCTTTATCAACCATATCCCGTAGTTCTTCAGGAAATAGATGCTGCAGGCTTCCAAGACAGAAGAGAACCACAATGTCTGTTTTATACCAACCCCCAAGAGCAATATTTAATGACCCCTTAGAACAAAAGGCTTTCAAATAAGCCAAACAACTAAATCCTTTCTGCTGAGATCTGCTGACTGTCACATTGCTAATGATACAACCAACCAACAATATTTAGTTTTAATCCTGCAAGGAGTTCAGTTCCTGGAGTTCCTCTTTCACTTGCTGAGGTATCATGCTTTGATCTCTCTGAAAATGTAACAGCAATTATTTTATTTACACCTTAGTTCAGAAAAAAGTGACTATATTTTTCTGCTTTACACCACAGTTAACATATTCCTCTGTAATTATAATATACATTATAGCTAGACACATTCAAGGATCTCAAAGTGCTTTTAAAACATGATGTAATCCTCACAACATCCCTGTGAAGCAAGGAAGCATTAATTAATCCCCTTCTGTAGAGAGCACAGAGTTGGACCCAGGATTCCTCCTAGTTCCCTGTTCTAGCCACAGCAATACTCCCCCCCGGTGCCGTAACAAGGGCGAGGCGAGTGAGGCACTTGCCTCAGGCGCGGAAGGTGAGGGGCGCAGAAAGTCTCTCCTTCGGTGGCAATTCGGCAGCAAGTCCTTCCCTCCGAGAGGGACTGAGGGACCCGCTGCCGAATTGCCGCCGGTCGTCGGCAAGGGAGAGGGGCGGCATGTCCGGCTCTTCGACGGCAATTCGGTGGCGGGTCCCTCAGTCNGTCCTTCAAATAGATGTAGTCAAATCTCAGTCAGTGGCTGGTTTCCTTATTTAATTACATTTGCATAGAGAAAACAGCAAAAACAATAAGAATAATACTGTGAACTTCTATAACAACTTTCACCTAAGAAGTTCAAGGTGCTTTACACACAGTAACTAGTTAAGCCTCACAAAACCCCTGTGAGATAGGGAGGTAAGATTATATCTGTTATGCAGATGAACAGAGTAAAACACAGAGGAGTCAAATGATTTGCCCAAGGTCATACTGCAAATCAATGGAAGAGTCACAAATAAAACCTGGGAGTCCAAACTACACAGCCACTTTGCTACCCAGTATGCTATCAGCAGAATAAAAGCAACTGTTGTTGGTTTTTGCTTTATAATATTAAGAAAATATTCATAGGGGAGACACACACACAAAAGGAAATGTAACCCAAGCTTAGAATAGACCCAAAAATTACAATGATTTCACAAGGGATTGAGAAATATATTCAGGCTGGCTAAAATACATGAAAGGATGTTCTCAGCTTCTTGTAGTTTTTGCATATCCTCTTGAAGAATCAGTTTATTCGTGTGAAAATGGGAATAACAACACTTAGTTATCTACCTCACAAGAGTTTTGTAAGGATTAATTAGTTAATTTGAGGATATTTTTATTGTTTTATTAATTATTGCTCTTGTACCCTGTCCTAGGAAATATGTAGGCAATAGGAACATTGATTTTCAGATGGTATTTATTTTCCTTTAGCTCCACTGTTATTTACTATTTTAACAAAGTTACAGTGTCCATGGAGCTGTATTCAAGATGGCCACTCATCTATTTGATACATAACACTTCCTGAAAGAGACAAGCACCAAGCAACATAAAAAAGATTGTTCAGTTCACTGAAAATATTTCTTGGACTGAACCCAACAGGGATTAGCATTAATTTCTGAATGGGTAGCAAAGACTGGAGCAACTGCCAAGCTTTCAGATGCTAACATGACAGGTTGCTTCACTCATTTTTCCAGTCATTCTGGTGCCATATTATAGAGTATGCTGGATTACAACAAAAATAATAACAATAATATGCATTTTGACAATATTTTCTATCCAAAATGATCCCCAAGTGCTTTACAAAATTTACTAACCATACATACAGAAATGATGTCACCCACTACTGAAATGCAGCCACCTCTATCGTGAGAAGCAGCTACTGATTAACAGTACACAACAAAATTACACATCAGTTTAGGGTCAGGAGGGAGGAAAGACTATCCTACAACACAAATAATGTGCACTTGGTTTTTAAATATGTTTGTCTTTTTGCCCTCCTGCCAGTAGTTCTGTAGCCTACAAGGAAATGACACTTTGAATAGAACATAAATCTGAAAATCTGCCTCATTTGTGCTGTTGGTTATGTGTAGTCAAGGCTGCATGTGTTTCAGTGGTAGCAGCAGAGCTCCATGAGGGTTGGTGTGCATAATGGTTTCCATTGCAACTCAGTAGTTTTCATTAACTTGCTACCATTTGAAAGCAACAAAAACAGACAACCCGGGGGGGAAATTAGGGGAACATTCCTTTTGACTACATGGTAACATGGAGTAGGAAGGCCCTGAGAAACAGGTAAATAGGAACAATTTGTCTGCAGATTTTCACTCACCATTCTACTGAGACTTGCCCACATGCATATGAGTCCTCCAACCAGGAGTGACCTTATAGTTTGCAGGCCCCAAGTAAGAGACAGGCCTCAAGATGGGCGAAGGATTGGTCAGCAGAGATGCCTTCTCTTCCAGTTTCACTGGCCCAGGGACTGTTAGTCTATGCTGTGGCACCTCAAAGCACAGGGCCCTACGCTGTTGTTTGTGCTTAAGGTTGATCCTTTCTCCCTCAGCCAATACAGGTTACACGCAATCTGCTAGGAAAACCTGCACACACAGACCTAGCGTCATGACTGACTTTGTCTCTCACACCAGGAGTAGCTGAAGCTACCATTTAAACAACAGCACCATCTACTGATTATAAAACATTACAGAACATTATATAGCTCACAGATATTATTTAGATTAGCTATCTTCTTGGCATGTCCTGACACTTCATGAAGGACTTTAACCTTCAGGAGATGCCTGTTCTGCTTCTGTACAGATCTTGATGCTGTTAACTACTGAGCAGTGCATCTGCAATTTTTCCGTTTCACAGCTTTTTTCAATCATGGGAATAAGCTTTAAACTGTCTTTTGAGCTAACATAGTTATTATTAATTTATCATAATTTCCTTAGAGAAACGTCTTTCTATCCTAAATGAGAACACTACTCACCTCCCTCAGTTATAGCAGTCCCTTATAATTACCATATCCCATCAGCTGACTTCCAGCAAAGCGTTGTCAGGGACACTTATGACTTGATCAATGGGGAAAAATCTGTGTGAATAGGTGAGTCTTTCACCACACTCTTGAGGTTGTAAAATTAGGGCTTAGCCTGATCTCTAGCAGCAGTCAATTCCTTAGCCACAGCTCCTCTACTGACAACACTATAAACCTGAGGTGCCAAACACAGTCTTCGTCAGCTGAAGCATCCTATTTGCCGATGGGGGACAGAAAGAGAAGTAGACCCTAAGATATCTGGGTCTCAAGATTTCTGAAGGGCTCTGTGATCTTCTGCACAATAGAGACTAATAAGCATGATGGATCTTCTTGCAAAAAGCAGCTTTTTCCCACCTCTCTTTCCTTTGGTTTTGTAGGATTTTTTAATGGTCTTTGATGATATGTCTGCCTTTTCTTACTCAAAGGGATCTGATTTGTTTGGACACAAATTTTATGTTGCCCAAAATCCACACACCAAAACAGCAGTAGGAAGATAGCCCCATTGAGGTATAAGAAGAAATCACAGTCACATCCAAATGCCCCTCCTATTGGAAAATTTTTACTGGTGTGCTGCAAAAGTAGGGCTTGAGCTTCCATTCCTCATGCACACATAATTCCTACCAAAGTCAATGGATGTTCCATATGAAAAATGGTTGTAGGCTGTGGCCCTGGAAATGTACAAAGGATTTCTCAACAATTAGTGCAACAGAGGATCTGTTATAGTGTTTACCTAAGACTAAGTAATGCTGATACTAAATTATACTTTGCTCACAGTAGGAAAGAAAGATGGATTTGTGGTTAAAGAACAAAACTAGGATCAGATGAGCTGTTCTACCCCAGCTTAGTGACATACTTGCTGTATGTCGGTCAGCAAGTTACTTAAACTCTCTGCAGAACAGTTTACTCAATTATAAAACTGGGATAAAATATTTCTTTGATGAGGTGTTGGGAAACTTATTTAATATTTATAAAGTGCTTTGAGATCCTAGAATGAAAGATGATATAAAAGTGCAAAGTATTATTATAGTTTGGAGAACTATGTTTCATTATTTAGTTAATTCCATTTGGAGTGAGGTTGTCTGAATATGTACTAACATCACCCTATGCCTCTGATGGCACCAGCTCTAATGCCAATAATAGCAGCTGTATGGCCATAACACAGATATCCAATATTAATAACACAGTATTGCTTATTCCACATGAAGCATCCAGTTTCTAGGTGAAAGTGTTAGGGTGTAACCTGTTGTTAACATAGGATACTTATTCCTCCCTTTCCTTGTTGTAATACAAGTGATCCAAAAGGAGAGCTACAGAAAACTTGACCATTGTTGACATTTGTGGAGCAATATAGGATTCTCATTGCCATTAACACACTCATTATCAGTTAACATAAAAGGAAAATTAACCTACATTAATAAAAGCTTGGAGATAGTTGTAGTTATTAACTTGCTTCTGTTAAAAATCATAAATGAAAAAAGTAAAAATATTTTGAAATTTGATGTTTGTTGAAACTCTGTCTCTCTTCTTCCGTCCTTGTCTTTTTCTTTTTCTCCCTGTGATTTTGTGCATATATTGTGATGGTGCAAGGCCGGATGGCTACAGGAAAGTACTGAAGAACAGGTATATTAGCTCCAGGCTAAGCAAATCCCTAGTACCATGGGAACCAAAATGGCAGTTGCTCCAGGGTAATCAAGGTACCTGGGGCCAATTAAGTACTTTCTAGAAGGCACCAGAGAGAGCTACATTGATTGGAGCACCTGCAGCCAATCAGGCCAGGCTAATCAGGGCACCTGGTATAAAAAGGGAGCTCACTCCAGTCAGGGTTGGAGGAGCCAGAGGAAGGAGGTGTGTGTGAGGAGCTAGAGGTACAAGGAGCTGAGAGTGAGAAGGTGTGCTGCTGGAGGACTGAGGAGTACAAGCATTATCAGACACCAGGAGGAAGGTCTTGTGGTGAGGATAAAGAAGGTGTTTGGAGGAGGCCATGGGGAAGTAGCCCAGGGAGTTGTAGCTGTCAGGCAACTGTTACAAGAGGCACTATAGACAGCTGCAATCCACAGGGCCCTGGGCTGGAACCCGGAGTAGAGGGCGGGCCCGGGTTCCCCCCAAACCTCCCAACTCCTGATCAAACACAGGAGGAGTTGACCCGGACTGTGGGTTCCACCAGAGGGGAAGGTCTCTGAGGCGGGTAAATCCGCCAATAAGCGCAGGACCCACCAAGGTAAAGGAGGAACTTTGTCACAATATGTACTGTATATATATCTACTGCTAAGCAATGAGGAAGAACTACATGATATTTCAGGAACTATTTAGAAATAGTAAATATGGAAGTTACTTCTGCAAGAGTTAATCATTTCTTTCTTTAACTCTTTTATACCTTTGAATCACTCTGAAATGACTAATTGTTTGGCATTTCCTTCTTTTCTATTTTAAGTTGCTGAGCTTTCCATCACTGTTTTGCCATTTCAGTTTTGTGGTTTCTGTAGGAATTTTCTTCTGTAGCTAGTTTTTATTTTGTTCTTCTTTCTTGGTGTAATAGCTTATTCTCCTTTCTAGTTCTTTCATTGCTGTACAGTATGTGGGCCAAATTGTGTCCCCATTTATGTCTATGCAATCGATAGACTTCAAATGATAGTAAATAATGGTATGAACATATATGGACCAATTTCACTCCTGGGTAAGCAGATGCAAATCCACTGAATTCTCTCAGTGAATGTTGCAGCTCCACTGAAGTCAGTGAAATAACTAAGAGCAGATTTTGGCATTCTCTCTCTCAGCATTGGCTAGCTTTTTAACTCTACCTTTGGATACATACAGCAAATTGGTTTCAAATGGTCTCCCTTGAAACAGGAGAAGCAGTATGAGCTACCAGTATCTAGCTGTCGTCTCTATTCATTTACCTGCATGTCTATGAATACCTCAATATATTCCTGTGTCTATTATTGTCTCTGAGGCGGGTTTTCTAGATCACCAGTTCAAATCAAATATGCTTGGCCTATGGAGATTCAGGGTTATTCTGGGGAGAAGTGGGGAAGGTAGTATATACTTTCTCCACCCCTGCATGGCCAGCCATCCCCCCTGGCCAGTGCATAAGGGGGATGGAACCATGGCTTTGCTTACTCTTTGCCCCTCTCCACCATCATGGTTTTGTTTTTGTAATGAAATTTGTTTCTCACATGGCAGAGCTTCTGGGTCAAATGAATCCTCATGAACCTCACAAAGCCTTACAGGGCTCATGTAATGACAGCTTTTAAGGCAACTCCAGTTTTATTTTGAGTCTCCCTTATCACACTGGATTTGGATAAAACTGAATCTCAAAGCCAAACTCCAGGCATACAAAACCATACAACCCAAACTGACTCCAAATTCCCCATGAACCAGATCATTAAAAGTGTTTGTCTTTGAGACCAATGTATTCCTACCTTAGCTTAAAACCTCAACACTACAGTTATTCTCTCATGCATCATTAAGGAAGTAGCACAGGTCTGTATGACACCACAAAAAAGACCACTGCAGCACTAGAACTATCTGCAAAATACCACAGTGTCTTCCTTTCAGACATAAGAGAATTTCATCATCTTCCTGGATGATATGACAACACCTCTGCAGACCAGACCATCTCAACATCTGTGATAGAACATATGAGTCAGATTATCTTGCATGAAATAAGACAAGATTAGTGTAGTGTTTTCCAACCTATCAAAGGCCACAGTGGAGGTAAAAAGTGGTGCTGACAGATGTCTGTAATTAATTATTCATTCTTATGATTTATTTTAAATATGCAAACTATCTCCATCAGCACCTGTACCTGATATTTCAGTCATCATATAACACATATCAGTCTTCTCTATGAATACCACTGAAAGGAAATGTATGTGTGTGCATGGATTTGAAAGTGTTAGCTACTTCCTTGGCAAGGAGCAAAGATATAATAATAATTATATACAGTGTTGTTGTAGCTTATTAGAGAGACACGGTGAGTGAGATAATATCTTTTATTGGACCAACTTCTGTTGGTGAGAGAGAGAAGTTTTTAAGCTTACACAGAGCTCTTACAGAGCTTCATATTTTCAAAGCACTTTACAGCTGTTAAGTAATTAACATCACCAAGTTCCTTTCCTCTTTCATTTTGAATCCTTGCCCTCCTCCTGACACTAGCTGCTGGATTCAATGCTTAGTTATAATTCCATATCACACACCTTTTGTCAACATAACCCTTTGGGAAGGCTTCTTCCTGAAAAGTAAGTGACTCAGCTCCTTTAGTGTTCAAGGTGCAGTTGTTTGCCTCATCAGGAGTAGAGCTGGTTGAAAATTTTACAACATAAGGTTTTTCTGTAGAAAAAGGCTGTTGCATCAAAATTGAAACTTTCTGCCTGAACATGTCAATTTCAACAAAATTTCATTAAAAACAATGAAAATGAAGCATTTCAATAAGAACCTTATCAGAACGGAACATTTCAATTTTTCATTTTAAAACAACATATCATTAAGAAATTTCTGGTTTGTTCCGACTTGGAACTAAAATTTTGAAATTGCGGAATTTCCCACAGAATTAAAATTCTGGTTCCCATAAAGCTCTAGTCAGGAGACTTTTTTACAGCCAGTCCTTTTATTCCTTACTCGGGTATAACTCCTAGAAGTCTCTGTTTGATACGACTAAGGAATGCAGGATATAGCCTTGCTTTTCCAAGTGTTCCAATAAGTGAAAATCCAAAATTCACCACTTTTCATTTTTCAGTATGAGTCCAGCCAAAACACCATACATGATTCCTGGGTTTTCAGTAGAGTTTGAGACTTTCAGATGAAGAAGAAATAGGTGGAGCAAACCAGGATCAAAGAGAGGGGGTTGCAGCTATCTATTGGAGCTGGGCTATGTGGGTCTGGCATCTAGATTAATAGCAAGGTAAATGAGATAGAGATGAAGTCTCCCCTCACAAAATAAATAAATGAAAGTCCCATACTATGAAAGCAGAAATCTGCTTGTGTAGCTCTGTAACAGCATTAGTACCTGACCTCATAGCACATGTTACTGATATGGCAAGGAGCCCCCCTACTGCCCTGGTTCATACACCATTACATACCAGGTTGTAAAATCAAAATGAAATGAAACTTTCTGCTCCCTGAAAATATTCTGGCTAAAACCTTTTTGCTTAGAATATGAATTGCACCCTTTTTCTTTAGCTTCAATGATCACCCAGGAGAAACACACTGGCAATTGGTTTTTAACGTCAGCCATGGCCTCACTATATTTTTCTACAACTCCAGCAGTTATAGAAGGCATTGTTAATGGAATAGGAATTGTTTTGTAAATTGCCACACCATGGTGGCACTGTGTCAGTTTATCACAGTACAGGTCTGTCTCATCTTACGCTGGGGTTACGTTCCGTGGTCAGCGTGTAAAGCGAAAACCGCGTATAGTCAAAATTACATTGAGTGTAATGGCGGGCAGAATCGCCCGCACTACAGAAACAGTATTTAAATTGTTATTTTTCTCTTTTTTTGGTTTTTTTCTTGTTTTTGCCGACCGCATAAAGCTGAAATCGCACATGTTAAATGCGCCTAAGATGCGACAGACCTGTACAATGCTTCTGTCAGGGTGGGAAGGCACACTTCTCTGATGGAAGGTGTAGAGAAAGAAAGAAAAAACACAGCCAGCTGTGTGGGTGTCTGTCTATTTGCCATTGCACAGCTGTGGTAGGTAAGAAAAGCTTTGCAAAACATGTAATTAATTAGAACAAACTATTTTTGAGAAATGTTGAAAATGGATCAATAGATCTCATATATGTTGCTATGTTAAACATGTCAGATTAGAACTAATGAATTTCAATAGGCCACATTCATCCCTAGGGCATCAATGGAGTTGCATGAAGGATAAATCTAGCCCTGTTTGATTTATAACACAGTACAGAAGAATAATAAAGCAATTATTCCCTTTGGATACAGTTGTAAACTATCTACTGCTGAAATACCTCAGAAGTTAAAAATCATGTTTAATTTCTCAGGGGCTCAAGTAAATTGCCCAATAAATAATAATACCTTACATAGAGCACCTTTCATCCTGAATGATCCCAATGTGTTTACCAAACTGATATATACACTATGCACAGGGATCACTTCACCCACCCCTAAAAAGAAACAACTTCTGGGATGAATTATAACAACAGTGCACAACAGAACTAACCAACCATTTAGATCAGGAAGTGGAGAATAACTTTGTCATTTGAAACTCCATGGGGAATTAAGATAGGCAGAATGTAAGTACCCAAAGCCAGGCGACTGAGATTAAAACCTCTGTTCTTGCAGCAAGTTGCAATCTGCTTCTTTTCCTGGTGCTACAATGGAAGCAAACCTTTTATTTTCAATCTATCTAGCTTGTGTTTAAAGCTTTCAACCTTGTACTGCAGCAGGAAAACACACAAAGTCATGATCATTGAGTATAGAAGAATGAAACTGTTCATTCAGAAATGGCTTGGTAGGGTTGACAAAACCAGCTGCTGTTTCTGTACCACTGGTTGGAATTAACGCTGACATCACCATTACCACAAGTAAGTCGAATGTCTGCCTTTGATTTTTAACATGACAGTGTTTGAGAGTTTGTTTTAGATTAAGCTAGAGTTCTAAAGTTTTGAGGTAAGGTGTAGTGCTTTTTCATGATAATAGTAACAATACTCATCATTTATAAAGGAATTTACATACAGTACCCACAATTATTATCCCCATTTTAACTATTATTATTAATCCCTTATTAAACTGACCCAGAAAGATTAAGTAACTTGCCCAAAATCACATAGTCACTCAGTGGCAGTCTCTCTTCTTCAATGCTTAGCCGAACAGTTGGCTGTAGTGATTGTTTGCCATTTGTTCCGTTCCTGCGCAGCTCCAAGGACTTAACGGCCCAAGAGTCCAACAGCCGAACAGACTTGATGAACCCATGTAATAGGGTTTTGACTCAGTGGCAGTGCTCAGACGAAAACCATAGGCACTCTGACTCCAAAGCCAATGCTCAGAAACTGCCTCCAATGTAGGATACTTAAAAGGTCACTGCCAGGTTGGTAGGCTTTAAACTGAACCTATATTGATAGTCTGCCCCTTTTATAAAATCTTCCCATAAGGACTGAAGGATTTTTTTAAAACTGTTTTGAATTGCTCTCTAACAGGGATATAACTGTACAGATCTACTACAGATTAGGAGGTGTATTTTAAACATACAATCTGTCCTGTGATCTCTGATTGTTTGGTTTTTTTTTAAATCAAGCAATTTCTTGAATTGAACACCAAAGTCTCATTGCTTTTGCAGAAAGAAACATCTTCATGTTAACTCTTGTAGTAGGTATGCTTGGTGTGGGGAGTGGCAGGTCAGGAGTGACATGCATTGGTAGAGTCAGGTGGAGGACTAGAATAGTACACCTCTACCCCAATATAACGCGACCTGATATAACACGAATTCGGATATAACGCGGTAAAGCAGTGCTCCGGGGGGGCAGGGCTGCACACTCCTATAGATCAAAGCAAGTTCGATATAACGCGGTTTCACCTATAACGTGGTAAGATTTTTTGGCTCCCAAGGACCGCGTTATATCGAGGTAGAGGTGTATATGGAATTGCTATCTAAGGAGCCTTTTAGAGCTGTGCATGTGTGAATATTGTAAATCGTCTATCTACTTTATGCCTGGGTTGAGTTATTTCTACTGTACCTTCATTTACATGAACAGAAAACATTATTTATGAAAATACATTTTCATCCAAAAATGTTTACCAAAAAAAAATCAAAGATTAATAATTTTTATGCGGGATGAGTCTATTCTGTTAATTTAACATTTTGGAACATGGGAGAGGGGAGGAAAATTCTCTAATGGCTGAGATGTAGAAGTATAAAGAGCATCCATCCATTGTATACAAAATAATCATATGTCATGCATGTGCAATACAACTTCTCATGCAGCTTACCCAGAATTGTTATGACATCATTACACAACATATTTACAGAATGATGTGATGATCTAACAATCTTAACTGTATAAATCTATGCTATCACTATATTATTTGACAGGGTTTCTGTATGTATAGACCAGGGGTCGGCAACCTTTCAGAAGTGTTGTGCCGAGTCTTCATTTATTCACTCTAATTTAAGGTTCCGCGTGCCAGTCATACATTTTAACGTTTTTAGAAGGGCTCCTTCTATAAGTCTATAATATATAACTAAACTATTGTTGTATGTAAAGTAAATAAGGTTTTTAAAATGTTTAAGAAGCTTCATTTAAAATTAAATTAAAATGCAGAGCCCCCCGGACCGGTGGCCAGCACCTGGGCAGTGTGAGTGCCACTGAAAATCAGCTCGTGTGCCGCCTTCGGCACCCGTGCCATAGGTTGCCTACCCCTGGTATAGACCCAATGATTAAAAGTTACTTAACATCAAATCACAACAAAAAACTAATAAAACAAATTCCACATTAAGAGAAAGTTAAACAGTATTTGAAATTAGTAATTTGCAGTAGTAGGAAGATGTGGCAGAAATAAATTCTTTTTAGAAGGGTCTAGGGGAATAGATTGAGAAATATTTATAAAATATCTGCCATCTAGTGCAATCTGGCTCACTTCACAGGAAAAATAAATAAAATAAAATAAAAAAATAATATTGTTCTTTATAAGTATTTTTATGAGCCAGAGATAAAAGTAATCATCGATGGAGCAGTGTTCTAATCTGGAGATGGAGTAAGGAGAAACAAGGTTCAGGCTTTATTAAAGAGACAAACTGCTTAACACCTTCCTTACATGATAATTGCATCCATACTAGATAAATTCTGCCTGGTACAGAAGACATCAGGTGTCCGCATAACCCAAACACCATAGAAAATACTTGAGTCAGATCAGGATGGAATTTCCAGGAACTAGACCAATTACATGCCATCTCTATCAGGGCTTAATTTGTAATGAAAGAGGTGCCGCGGCTCAAGGAATTATGTGCTGGGACTCCAGCAATTTTTTTACATTCATAACTGATGCAGCCAGCCCAGAGGTGCCGAGGCTATGAACGGCCAAGCCTAGAGGTGCCAGAGCTCAGCCCTGGCAAGCCCTGACACAAATTAAGCACTGATCTCAATGTAAGCTTACTTTGCCTAGCTTGATTACTTGCCACTTCCTTTGTATTTGTTGGTTGGTCTCCCAACCCTAGCATTCTTTTAATGTCATTTTGTATTGAGAATTTAGAACACAAGAAGAGCTAAATGCAACAGAGACACTGACTCCATTTTAGGACTGCAGCCCCCCACTAAGTAACTGAGCAGCACTGATAAAAAAGAAATGGATGTCTGAGTTGTTTCTCATACTTTATGTGTACATTTTCTTTCATTCAGGAGCAGAGATGAGATACAATACAGCTGGACAGTGTGTGTGTGGGGGGGTGGGGTTAACATTTTCCAGGCTAGCAGCCAAAAATCAAAATTGTGTAACTTTTATATTGCAGTTGTTGTCGTATTTATGCATAACTGCCATTTAACTTCTTGGTGTTTTATATAATATATGAAAAAGGGAATGTAAAAGCCACATTTTTTTCTGCCAGTAATCTTCAGATTGAGAAAAGACTGTAGCCATATGAAGGATAGCACCCACTTAAGAACGGGAACCAAGCCCCATGTGAATCAGGAGGGCTGTTAGGCTCAGTCACTTATTTGTAAAACCCGAGGTGTCGGAGGAAGCCATGCAAAAGTTAGTAAGCTGCAGACTGAGCTAAAGAAGAGTATGTAATAAGATATTAAGCAAATGATAATGCAAACTACAGACAAACAAGTGGCGAAAGAGAACCACGTTCCCTGGGTGAGAAGTTATTTAAATTATAACTATTAATCTAGCACCACCAATATCCACACAGCTTTACAGGAAATGCCATATAGCCCCATGATCCATTCATTCCTTGGCCTCTCTGGTGATGTTGCCAACAAGGTTGCCAATCGAAGGTCCTGATCCTGCAACTGACTCTGCATGGGTGGACCCCATAACCAGTTCAAGGCCTCACTGACTTCAAATACATGTTTTGGGCAACTACAACACACAGGACAACAGCTCGAATGTGATAAGATGGAGAGAGAACATTAGGAGATGCCATCAGGAAGGAGATCAACATAGAAAGGCTTCAGGAAAGAATTAGAGGGGTTTAAGGAGGAGACGAAAGGAACTGGCATTCTGCATGTTGGAAATTATTCCAACCATGGAGTGGTAGGCATGAAAAAAGACATGGAAGACAGACAGTTGTTCAACATCAGAGTATTTCCATGTCTTCCCCACCTCCACATCCCCTACAAATAAATCCCTAGGCTGGTATACTATACCAGTCAGAAAATGAAAAGTTGGTCAGAAAATGAAATGCTCCTCAGTTCTTTTGCAAAATCTGTCAGACCATTTAGTTTCAATTGTTGACCTTGAAAAACAGCTGAGGCTGAATTTAACTGGCTCAGACTGCTACTTGAAATGATCAAGGTTCTTTGGATTCTGTAGTCAGTTTGTTACTGTCTAACATAGGTGTGCTCAGAGACACACTCAGATCTCATCTCAAGGGTTTCATGTCCGAATAGAGTAATACATCTTAGTGTTCATGTTTATATTTAATTGTTTTTAATGTTTGCTCAAATTTGGCAAAAGAAAGATTAATTGCTGATATTGTTGGATCACCTGTATAAAAAGTTCAATAAAGGTCATGTTATACTGGTGCTTTAGAAATGCCAAGTGATTGGGAGTATGAATTGTTAGTATTAGACACAACCCTGTGGAATGAAATCCTCACTAAATACATAGAACAGATGCAGCATGAAGAGCAGTAATGTACATTCCTCCCACTGACATAAAAACAGCCATACTGGGTCAGATCAGTGGTCCATCTCACCCAATATCCTGTCCTCCAATAGTGGCTAGTGCCAGATGCTTCAGAGGGAATGAACAGAACAGGACAATTTACTGAGTCATCCATCCCTGTCAGCCAGTCCCAGCTTCTGGCAGTCAGAGGTTTAGGGACACCCAGAGCATGGGGTTGTGTCCCTGACCCTCTTGGCTATTAGCCATTGATGGACCTATCCTCCATGAATTTATCTAATTCTTTTTTGAACCCTGTTATACTTTTTTGGCCTTCACAACATCCCCTGGCAATGAGTTCCACAGGTTGACTGTGCATTATTGTGTGAAGAATTACTTTCTCTTGTTTTAAACCTGTTGCCTATTAATTTAATTGGGTGACCTCTGGTTCTTGTGTTACGTGAAAGGGTAAATAAGACTTCCTGATTCACTTTCTCCATGCCATTGCCATTCGTGATTTTATACATCTCTATCATATCTCCCCGAGTCGTCTCTTTTCTAAGCTGAACAGTTCCAGTCTTTTTAATCTCTCCTTATATGGAAGCTGTTCTGTATCCCTAATAATTTTTGTTGCCCTTCTCCATACTTTTTCCAATTCTAAAATATCTTTTTTGAGATGGGGTGACCACATCTGCACGTAGTATTAAAGGTGTGGGCATACCATGGATTTATATAGTGGCAATATGATATTTTCTGTCTTCTTATTTATCCCTTTCCTAATGGTTCCTAACATCCTGTTTGCTTTTTTGACTGCCACTGCACATTGAACAGATGTTTTCAGAGAACTATCCACGATGATCTCAAGATCTCTTTCTTTTTATGTACAGTTGGGATTATGTTTTCCAATGTGCGTTACTTTGCACTTTTCAACATTGAATTTCATTTCCCATTTTGTTCCACAGTCACCCAGTTTGTGAGATCCCCCTGTAACTCTTTGCGGTCTGCGTTGGACCTAACTATCTTGAGTAATTTTGCAGCAAACTTTGCCATCTCACTGTTTACCCCTTTTTCCAGCTCATTTATGAATATGTTGAACAACACTGGTCCCAGCACAACTCCTTGGGGGTCACCACTAATTACCTTTCTCCACTGTGAAAATTGACCATTTATGCCTACTCTTTGTTTCCTATCTTTTAACCAGGTACTGATATATGAAAGGTCCTTCCCTCTTATCCCATGACAGCTTACATTGCTTAAGAGCTTTAGGTGAGAGTCCTTGTCAAAAGTTTTCTGAAAATCCAGGTACACTATATCTACTGGATCACCCTTGCCTGCATTTGTTGACCCCCTCAAAGACTTCTAATATACCTCTACCTCGATATAACGCTGTCCTTGGGAGCCAAAAAATCTTACCGCGTTATAGGTGAAACTGGGTTATATCGAACTTGCTTTGATCCACCCGAGTGCGCAGCCCCGCCCCCCTGGAGCACTGCTTTACCGCGTTATATCAGAATTCGTGTTATATTGGGTCGCGTTATATCGGGGTAGAGGTGTAGATTGGTGAGGCATGATTTCCCTTTACGAAAGCCATGTTGACGCTTCCCTAATTCATCACATTCATCTATGTGTCTGATAATTCTGTTCTTTACTGTAGCTTCAACCAATTTGCTGGGTACTGAAGTTAGGCTTACTGGCCTGTAATTGCCAGATCGCCTCTGGAGCTTTTTAAAAAAATCGGTGTTACATTAGCTATCCTCCAGTCATCTGGTACAGAGGTTGATTTCCAGTGATAGGTTACACACCATAGTTTAGTAGTTCTGCAATTTCATATCTGAGTTCTTTCAGCGTTCTCTTGAGTGAATACCATCTGGGCCTGGTCACGTATTACTGTTTAATTTATCAATTTGTTCCAAAGCCTCCTCTCTTGACACCACAGTCTGGGACATTCCTCAGATTTGTCACCTAAAAAGAATGGGTCAGGTGTGAGAATCTCCCTCGCATCCTCGGCAGTGAAGACCGATGCAAAGAATTCATCGAGCTTCTCCACAATGGCCTTGTCTTCCTTGAGTGCTCTTTTAGCACCTCTGTCGTCCAGTGCCCCACTGATTGTTTGGCAGCCTTCCTGCTTCTGATGGACTTAAAAAAAATTAGCAGTTAGTTTCTGTGTCTTTTCCTAGTAGCTCTTCAAATTCTTTTTTAACCTGCCTAACTAGACTTTTACACTTGACTTGCCAGAGTTTTTGTTCCTTTCTATTTTCCTCAGCAGGATTTGACTTCCAATTTTTAAAAGACATCTTTCCCCCCCTCTAACTGCCTTTTTAACCCGTGCTCATGTGCTTCATCCTTGACCTGGATGGTCCATCAATCCCCATGGTCCATTCAGTTCTTGGCCACTGCTGATGCTTCTAATAAGGCAGCCAATTAGTGCCAAGTGTAGTGATGGTTTTAGTGGAGTCTGTAAAAAAAGTTTGTTAGTTGTTTCTAATTTGTACACATTTGTATACAGTTGTTCTCCAAAATTACAGATCCTGACAGGACCATGATGAAAGAGCATGTGCCAGGCAGGCAGCTGCTTGGGCTGTTGGACATTTGAGGACCCCACAGACAACTTCAGCAGGTCACAAGCCAGTTCTCCCTCCTGTAGTGGAATCGGCCAAGGCCCCATCAATGTTAAGGCTGGCCCTGGATCCAAAAGCCCTTAGGAACCTAGATGAAGCTCATTAATTTATCTACTCAGACCACTAGCACTACTTGCTAATGCAAATCATCCTCAGCAGCTGAGATTACACTGAAATGAACTGGGCTCGAATAGTTCACATCCAATTAGCTCGGCTGTTGTGTCCTTTTGCTTCTAAGGCCACAGGAAAGGGCTGCTGCACAAGGAGGCGGATACATCCTCTTTATGCTTATGCACCTAACCTCACCGGCTTCCTCCTGTTGCTTCTGCCTCCGTCCTGGCTGCTACACAGACACAGCGCAGCCAGCCCCACAGAGCCCAGCTGCTGGCCCTGCCCCACCCAGGATCCTCCTCCTGCGGGCCGCGGCTGCTCAGTGGAGGACAGAGCCGCGAATCACTCGGTGCCCACGTGCAAGGCCCTGCCCACCCCCGCCCCAGTCCCAGCCCTGCCTGCCCAGCCCCTCTGCGCCAGCTTCCTTCAGCCAGCCGGGCGCTGCAGTAACTCGCCAAGTCGTCTCCTGCCATTAAGCAACAGCTGCAGGTAGGTCCGAGGCGAGAGCCCCACTGCAGGGGCTCGGGGGGTGCTTCGGGCAAGCGGGAGCCTGCGCTTGCTCCGGGCTCGTCTCCATCGGCCGCTCCCTGCTGGAGACAGCCCCGGGCGCAGCAGCTGCCCTGTTCCAGCAGAGCGGGGACGTGTCGGTCCCTCCTCCCCAGCTGCTGGGGGCGGAGGAAAGAGTCTTTGCAGTCCCGTTTGGGAGGCTGGGGGGGGACAAGGACCCGATCCCGCCGCCGCTGGGGACAATGGGAAGCTCCCCCTGGACGCCAGCGGCTCAGGATGGAGCCCTGAGTTGGCTTTGACTCGGCAGCTTCCACAGAAGGGCGGGAGCTGGGAGGCAGCCGAGCACCGGGGAGCCCGTGAGCGCCCTGGACTCTGGAGATGGGGTCCCTGGGTAGCAGGGAGCCGCCGTGCGCCCTGGGTTACGCGCATGAGCGCAGGCAGGAGGGACCCACCCAATCCAATCCTGATGCGCTGCTGGAGGGTGCGGGGGGCGATCGATCGCTGCTGTCCCTCACCCTGTGGCTGCTTTGATGTGTCTAATAGAAACCCACGTAAAATATTCCACGGGTGCCCGTCCAGCACCGGATGGGATCTGTAGTGACCGGGCGGTACCAAATCCTGGCAAGGAGCTGGGTGCCCTCCACTCTCCCTCTCCCAGACTCCCATGGGAGGGAAAGGTGCGCAGCAGCCTGCAGGACCGAGCCCAGATTCTTTTCGGAGGCATCGTGAATTCTTACTCTTTAACCAAGAAGGGAGGTGTATGTTGATATTTAAATAAACTCTCCTTCCTGAGGCGCTGGCACTATTTCAAAATCTATAATAAAGAAAGTTGATATGCAAAAAGTTCAAAACCGCCCCAAGTTACTAATGGTACTCGCTGCAGAGCTCACTTTTCTTTTTGGTACACCACTTTTCACTTAATGGTAAAACTTAGGTGCTGCATCTACACTTAAACAGAGTGACTCATTGGAATTGAAAGAATATTTACATATAATTTTAAATAGCCAGTGAACAAACCTTTCATTAGTAAAGGGACACTTAAAATGTAGTCAGTTGTACAACTGTTAATAGATAACATTTTATTTTCAATCTTAGCAGCAGAATGGACCCGGCTGCTATTTGGATGCATATTTGGGGTGTTCTTTTTGGTAATTATGTAGTAGCTTTAGGGTAATAGCTGCTGCTGTGAATTTTATATGGTTGTAAATTCTAGCAGACAAGATGGAAGGTTACTATGAGTCATTGCTTGCATATGCACACACCCACATCAATGGGCATTACTGAAATGGTTTTGGATGGCAAACCATAGTGGAAATGGAAATATAAGCCTGCAGCAGTTTTTTGTGCGTGCCTTAAAAACAAACAAGCAAATAGAATATTCTCCTTTTGAGAAAATATAGTAATACTACACAGCTGATTGAATAGCTATGGCATCATTTCACCAAATGATTGATATTAATGGCTGATCAGTGAGATGATTTCAGAGGCACAATAAGGTATTTCCTATTATTACATTGTTGAGTGCAGTATAAGTACCTAGATAGATAGAATGGGGAGAGCTCAAAGAAATTATTAACTGTAGAAAGGAGAGCTGATTCAAAATAGAAATTACGTTTTTGTAGCCTGCTGAAAATGTACACAGCCCTGTACAGTACATGGAGTAGACAAGCTCCCTGTCCCTAGAATTTTACAATCTAAGAGTAAAGAGAATATATTTGCTTAGGTAAAACATCCTCTGGCGTGAACAGAAAATGTATGTTCAAAATCCCTGTGTTTTGTGTGGTATGTGAGATTAATGACAGGGCACCTGCTGTGTGATTTGGCATTACATAATCCAGCAACACATCATCATATATTTTGTGATGTAGCTACATGATAGTTTCTGTGTTTCAAGGAATTTAATTTTGTTTTTTTAAATTCTCATAAAATCACTGACGATGTTACAATTTTTTTAAAAATACTGAAGATGTATGTTTTTGTTGCCCAGAGGCAAAAATACCCTGGTGTAATCTGATACAGAAATCCTGAAGAAGCTTCTACTCCATAACATCCCACTGCTGTTCTTGGATATCTTAATAAGGAACCTGTGAAGATTGTATTGGTGGATTTGCAGAGGAGATCAGCGGGTAAAGGGTCATCTTCCTCTGCTTTACAACTGATTTAGGATAGATGCCAAACGCTAGTAAAAATAGCACAAGTCTGTTCACATTAGTGCCGGGAATACTGGGGGCTTTGTGTTTGTTTTTTGCCTGGAGTAAGTATGTTTTGAAAACACTATTTGAATAGAAATTTCAAAGATGTATACACTTAAACGTATTTAAAATGTTTCCTAGGAAGAGAGTTAAAAAAGTTATGGGGATGACTTGTTTCAAGGAGGCCTCATTAGTAAGTAGATCCTCTTTGAATAAACTGCTTTGAATGTTAACTTGCTTTTGGATGTAAAAATCCAACTTTGCTAACAAGGATCCTACCATCATTCTTTTTCCTGAGTCTGTTATTTCTCTAACTGATAATTGCAGTTCTTTCCATCCTACATAGCCAGCTTTATGCATGATGCAAGTTTATTGGCAAAAAAACTTCCCTTTGCTGGGGCATGGCATGGCTCAGCACAGGGTATTCCTACTTTAGGATAAAAAGGGGAGCTTTTATAGCATCTTTCCTCCTCTAGGTTTCTCAAACTACTCTACAAAGTAATGAGTTAAATACTGTCTACAATGACTGTTGAGACAAGTGAAGCCACATTTTTGTGACCTGGAATAGTTCTCACACAACCGTAGACATTGCAGCCAGGTATTAATTTTATCTATGGGAAAGTTTGCACCATAGTCCCTTCGATATAGTGCCATGAGCAGAAGAGATCCCAATTTAACATGCCCTCCACTTGATGGCTTCTAGCATTTCAGCAGGCTTCTTGCAGAGCACTGCAACGTACGTAGTGGCTACTGTCTTAAGTTTTAGAATGGACTCCACACTATGACCTCCAGACCTGGTGGTGAGAATGCTGGCCACTCAGTCACAGTGACCCTATATTGAGTGGGAGCCATTTAAAAGAATTAATTTATCTCTACCACCTATTGGCTTGATCATCCTGTCACTAAAGTCAGTGGGAGCTTTACCATGGATTTCAGTGGTACTCAGCCTGAAGACAGTCTGGTTTATCTGGAAGCACCTGTAGTCCCAGGAGAGTGTGGGATGTAGTTATACCTCATTGAACAGCAATGATCAATCAGTGAGTTTGAAGGTGTTCATATGCATCTAAAAGTTACTGGGGAGATTTTCAGAGACACAACTGGCATTGAATTTCAGTGGGAGCTAGGTCCCTATCTGCCACTTGTCTTTGAAAAACTCCCCCATAATAAAGTTTAACTTGTAAAACAAACATGGCACAATGAGTGGCTATTTCCCACAGCCTGATGACAATCAATGTGTTGGGAGGGAAGAGGGAGAAACTGAACCAGAAATCAAGACTTGCCTATTTCTAAATGACTAAAGAGCAGCAAGGCAGAAATTACAGAGAGTTCTGTTTGTTTCAACTTTAATCTTAACGTAACCTAAATTCAACCCTTGATCATCATGAGTGTTTTAACCTGGGACTTTCATTACCAAAGCACAGACCTCTACCAGTTGAGCTGAAGGAGGGACAGCATTAGCCAACTGCAGTAGTGGGCAGTTGTCCTCGATGGACTAATTCCTAGAAGGGGGAGGCAGCATCTACTTTCAAGTGTGCTACAGGCTAGTTTCATAATATAGAGGTGTTGCTGTCAGCTCCACCTATAATACAGGTTGTCTGACACTTTCCATTATAAAACCTTGTTTTATAAATATTTTGTGTAAATATATAAGCACATCTTGGGCAACTCACAAATTGTTAGTGTGTCTGCCAACATCACAAAGTTGGATGCGACTGCTGCAAAAAGAGAAAAGCTAACAAGATGATAAAAGTCCTCCGACAATACTGAAAGCAGAACTAATATTTTAAAGAACCACCTCAACTAAATGCTGCCTTATATGGGTTTGAATACAACTTATTTTTTTCTGGTGCAGGAAAGTGATCTGATCTAGGGACTTCTGGTGGGAACCATGCCATTCCTAAAATAGCTGCCATGTATTTGGTGGTTACATTTGTTTTTTCATTCTCTTCACAAATATGATCTTTCTGGTTTATAATCCGAGTTTGAACATCAATGCAGCTAATCAATAGCTGTCAGATGGAGGAACATGCTGGGTAGGGGTGTGCCACTCAACACACCAGTGTATCCCTACTTTTACTCCTGCCTCAAGAAACAGCTTTTTTTGAAATGGGGCAAGAGTTACCAAATTGCATTTAAGCCAGTGGAACTTTTGAGTCCTTCATGCAAGTCAAATGCAAATCACTGTTAAGCTTAACTATCAAGTAACTTTTGTAAGACACTGAGTAACACTGGACAGCAAAAAGCAGATGTTCTAGGTCAGTTTTTGTTCATTCGTACAGCATTTAGAAATATAGGAATTGCCATGTGGACTGTCTAGTCCAGTATCCTCTGTCTGATGCTGGCCAGTATCAGATGCTCCACAGGAAGAGTTAAAAAACGCAGAGTTTGGACGTTCTCATTTTTTATATACATTTCTAATCCTATTTTGAATCTTGCTGAACTCCTGATTCAGTGATGTCTAGTGCCACTGAGTTCCACAAGCATCAGCTGGAGTACTGTCTCCAGTTTTGGGCACCACACTTCAAGAAAGATGTGAACAAATTGGGGAGATTCCATAGGAGAGCAACAAAATGATACGAAGTTTGGCAAACATGACCTATGAGGACAGGCTGAAAGAACTGGACATGTTTAGTTTAGAGAAGAGAAGAATGGAGGAGGTGGGAACATAATCTTCAAATAGATAAAAGGCTGTTATAAAGAGGACTTTATAATTATAAGGATAGTTAAACACTGGAACAGGTTACCTAAGGAGTTTGTGGAATCCCCATCACTGGAGGTTTTTAAGACAAGGCTGGACAAACACCTTTCAGAGATGGTCTAGGTTTACTTAATCCTGCTTCAGCATGGGGGGCTGGACTAGATGACCTTTTGAGGTCTCTTCTAGCCCTGCATTTCTATGATTATGTTCTACATAATCTCTATCATTTGTAAATTTGCTGCTTTTCAATTTCATTGGCTGTCCCCTTTTTCTTGTATTATGAGAAAGGGTAAGTGGAAGTACCTGATTTATCTTTTCTGTGCAATTAATTATTTTGTATACTTCTGTCATGTCTCCTCTTATTCTTCTCCTCCACATAAAATTAAAGTCCCACTCTTTTCAAGCTCATCATGCATTTATCACTCCAAACAAAAGTATGAACAAACAATTTTAGGAGGCTGAGGGATAGAGAAAAAGAGCTTAAAATGGTTATCAGCTTTGGATGTATTTGCATTTGGGTCCTGTGTTAATTGGAAAGGATACCAGAGACTAGATTTAAAAAAAGAAAACTCCTTGAATGGGGATGGCACACAGCACACAACCCATGTGTTGTTTTAGTATGTCAAGGATTTTCACAAATCTGACATGGTTTTGATGCAGAAGGGTCCACAGGACAATGATCATGTTAAAAGTTAAACACTTAATGCTCAGGACAAGATGTAGCTACTTAGACAAGTGCAGCAGATACTTCAGATATATAGTATTAGCAGTCTTGCTATTTCAAAACAGATCCTGCAACCTGTGTCATGCCCTCTACCCTGACCAAGACCGCAGAGAGGGGGATTTATATTTGTTAGATCCCAGTTCTGCTTCCTCCAAGACCCATCTCAGAGCAGCATCCCCTTGGAACTTACTGGACATGTCCACTAGGAATGCTGCCACCTTAAAATGCAGCCTGGGTAACTTCTTTTCCCTCCCACATGGTCCACAATGGAGGAGTCAGGCTGCTCCTCAGCAATCAGGCAGCACAGCCTGTGGGGTTTGTCTGAGCAAAAAATATCCGTCTTCCCAAAATAGTTCTCTGAGCAGAAAATTGCTTTTAATGCAGCACTGTGAAAAAGAAAATGGAGGGCAAGACAGAAAGGAGGGGATCTGAAATGCAGCATGTTACCCATTGTACCTACTCTGCTTCCCAGAGCTGTCCTTACCCATACGCAAAGTACGCAGCTGCATTGGGGACCCGGGAATTTGGGGCACCACATTTCCTGGTGCCCTGCGCAGCTGCGTGCTGCTCCAGCCCTTGCTCTGCCCCAGCCCCGCCCCTTCCCACCCCTGCTCTGCCCCAGCCCCGCCCCTGCCTCTTCCCACCCCTGCTCTGCCCCAGCCCCGCCCCCACTCCCCTGAGGACTGCTGCAGGGGTTGGGCTCCCTGCACTCACTGCATGGTAAGTGGAGTGACCCGGCCCCAGACTGCTCCGCTCCCCTGGCTCCCAGCCACACTGCTGGCGAGTGCTGGGGGGCGGTTCCTCCCTGCCCCCCAAGGCTGGGAGCCAGGGGAGCAGAGCGGAGCGGGCTGGGGCCGGGTTCCCCACTTCCCCCTAGCCCTCTCCCCGCGGAGGCCTAGGGCCATTTCCCCTGCGCAGGCCTGGGGCTGCATAGGATACCAAAATGGCTAGGGAAGGCCCTGCTGCTTCCTACACTGATTTGCTGCTCACGTCTCCATTCAAGGCACAGTCCTAGAAAAGATGGAGGAGGAAAGGTTTTTTTGCAGGAAAAGGAAAAGCAAAAGGAGTCAGTGGGACAAGCCACTGCACAGACTCCATGTGAGCAGGACTTGGATTCCAGAGAACGTCCTCCTGCTTCACCCCTGCTTCCTGAAAGGTCATGTTGGCAAGCATATGTTATTTACACCACATCATGCAACCTCAGATTTCCTGACTGGAAGAGTACGTTAGTCAGGCTTTTTGTTAGCACGCTGCTAGATCACTTTGTCTACTCTCACTGCACCACTATGTTTGTGTGCGCTCCTCCATTTGTACCTGTTCAGCCAGTACCTGTTCCAGCATACGTTATTTATTTAATTTTTCTATTGCACCAGAGGCTACAGTCAGGACCATTATGTAAAGTGCTGTACAAACACACATGAAGATGTGAACCCCGCCCAAAAGAGCTTACCATCTTGCACCTCTTCTACTAGTACAAATCTGTACCGGTTCAGTTTGCAGAGTACTGTTTATATACTGGTACCTGTTCTATTGAGATAAGAACCCCCCCTGAAAAATAATCCTAACAGGTGTATTAGTAAATTAACTGGTTTCCCAGTGCCCTCTAGCAGCATTGTCAGGCACTCAAAATCCTAGAGCACCTGTCTCAAGGGTACCTAAGCTATAAACATTTTTAAGCACCTCTCTCTAGAATTTAACTGCCTGTTCTTTGACCTGATTCATTCTGATGTTGAAGGTGTGCCTAGTAATGGTATTAAGTAATAGCAGCCACCTTGGTGGTTATGGGTATTCTGCATCCAGCTAGGGAAGGCAACGGGTTGGCTAGTATCTGTACAAACATTAAAGTCCTAGGGACACACCTTACCTAAGTAAATAACTTTGAGACTAGCACAACACTAGGCTCAGGGGAAAGGAAGCTCTAGCATTTGGCTGTCTTCCACAGGGACTAATCTGCCTAATTGCAGTTCTACCAGCTTCTCTTAGGGGGATTCGTTGTAGCATATGTCACAAGGTTATGCTAGAAAGGCTTTGTGGAGCAATATGGGAACTCAAAACATCACATCAATCCATAGCTAGTCAATATCACACCATGGAGTGTGAATGGTAGCTTGCTGTGGTATTGTATATAATTCTGTCTAGACACAGTTGTTCTCTCCATTTGGAACTGCACTGAGATGCATCCAGTTAAATGTGTGTGAAGGATATTTAGAGTAGGAGTCAGTGACCCTGACAGAACTCTGAGAAGTGATGGTGTGGGAGAAGAACTTGCTTCTGTAGATTCTCAAGAAAACTGGTTCCTTCCTACCTAGCTGGAAAGAGCCACCCCTCCTGCCCCAGTCTATAGGGTGATCTGGATTTTTGATCACCCTCCTCCCGCAGGAGGAGCCTGGAGAATCCCAATTGATCTCAGGCATGGAGGTTTCTATTCTGTGCACAGCCATCACTGGAGAGAGACTTGCTTGTCTATATTAGGAGCTAGTCAGTGAGTCAGTGGGAAAACATCCGACAATGTTTAAACATATGGGTTTAGTAAACGTTTCCACACAAAAAATTATAGCTACAATTCAAAACAAAATATATAAAATGCAGAAGGAAGTGAATCATCCAAAAGAAGCAAGATCTTTCAGATTGGACAGAGCCCCAAATACTAGCTGAAATCAAAATCATTAGGGCTTTGTTCTCTCTCGCTTTCTGATCCGCGTAACACTTTGGTTTCTCAACACCAAAAGTCTGAATCATGTTAAAAAACAACAACAACAAACCCTCCAGAGCTGTGTAATCACCATAAAGAGAACTTTACACACCTTAATATGAAGAGGAACTAGGTACACCTCTACCCTGATATAACGCGACCTGATATAACATGAATTCGGCTATAACGCGGTAAAGCAGCTCTCCGGGGGGGCGGGGCTGTGCACTCCGGCGGATCAAAGCAAGTTCGATGTAACAGTTTCACCTATAACGCAGTAAGATTTTTTGGCTCCCGAGGACAGCGTTATATCGGGGTAGAGGAGTAGTATACTGTCTATGTATTAATGATATTGCCTTCTAAGTGACTGGCTGGCAGAGATGATCAGCTAGCTGGTAAGGGACTACTTCTTTAGCTCAGGTTGTGATGGACTCTCTTTTTGCAACTAAACAAGGGTTCCAGTCCTGGCTGCTCAAATGTGTATGATGAATGCAGTAGTTGTGTCTAGGTTTGTTATATCAGGGGAGAGAATTGATAGAATATACTCATATAGTCCTTTGTATTTTCAGAACAGCATGAAAACATTAACTTTTTAAATCACCAGAACAGCTCTATGATGTTTGACTGTCCAAACTGTTTACATCTTGCATTTCATTCAAATAGCATAAAGGCTGAAAAATAAATTAGAATGTTACTTTATCTTTTAATAATGTCGGCTGCTGGTAACAAAAGTTTTTCAAATGTGAACCTGATTATTTAAAAGGATACATTCTAACAAAGCCAAGGTTTTGGTGTAAGTAATATGACGGAGATAAACAATAGACTTGTCATATGTCAGTATGTATTGTTAGTAAAACACACCCAATTACTGTCAAAGGAACTCAAGAGCCCGCAGAGCATTTAGTTTTTGTCTTTGTATCTCATTGTAGGATTATGATTTTGCCCTGTTAGCCAGCTACAATCTGGGGATATTAAGTGGAAAGATAAAATTGGTTTACATACAGTGGATTGGAATCCACTAATCCTCTTTCTGAAAGACCAGGCTATTTAATACCATGTCTGTACTACAAAAATAATCAGGTCTAAAAATGTTGTCCATCTGTATTGCAAGAGTGTTATTACTAGTGTGGACAGAAAAAACTCCAAACATGTTCAGGAACACAATTTTCATTAACTTACGTCAGCAAGTTAGTGTCATTTCTTCATGGGCTAAAACATGTTTTTCCCTTTCCACTCAGGGTGAGAAAAACTATGCTATACCATGTTTGGAACACAACCCTGGATCTCATTTGTGATTGAGCTGATTTTGTAGGTTAGAATGGTTTGGAAAAGAGCAGAGTCACTTTCGACTTTTCATTGGTGGAAGATTCTTCAGCTCTTTCTAAAAGCACATCCAACCTCTTTTAAAGTTCTGAGCATGGTTGTTCAGCAAGGTCCCCGGCTGTGAACTGGGGTAGAACTCAGAATGTGGGCTGAATGGTCACCTCTGATGTTCCTGCCATTCACCATTGTCCCAACCATTGCAGTGAGTGGGAAAATGTGCTGACAGATGAGCATTGGTCGCACTGAGGAGCCAGTATAACCACATTCCCTTGATGGAGAGGCGTAATTTAGCCTCTTCCCCACAAAGGCCTGAAAATGTTTACTTTCAACTTTGTGTCAGGAGTGATGAGCCACCTGTTATAAGGATTAACAAAAGCTAACCTGCAGCATCTGGTTTACAACAAAAGTTGTTTGTATTACATTTTAATCATAGAGGCCACAGCTGAGATCAGGGTCTCCATTGTGTGAGGCACTGTACAAAACAGTAAGAAAATCCCTGCTCCAAATTGCTTACCAACGAACCGGAGGAAAAAAAAGAGGCACAAAGAACTAAATTGACTCACCTGAGGTCAGTGGCAAGCCAGGCATAAAACCCAGATTATTTGAGGCACAGCCCATATTCTGTTCAGTGGACTACACTGCCTCTCTAGTTACACGGACTACACTATACAGCTCTTCCAGAATAACT
Source organism: Platysternon megacephalum (assembly GCA_003942145.1). NCBI lineage: Eukaryota > Metazoa > Chordata > Testudines > Platysternidae > Platysternon > Platysternon megacephalum. The sequence goes on along the minus strand of QXTE01000069.1, from coordinate 4,969,999 downwards.
CCATGTGGAGACAAACCCTGAAAAGCAACTGGGTAAATCCTGGCCCACTTTTTAAACGCTGCTTTTGAGGAAGGAAGATACTGCAGCAAAAGCAGGGACGATGAACCGAAAGGATCACTTGTGCTTGTGTGCCTTGGGATAAGGGCTTGAGAAATGTTTGATTGGTAGGCAGTCTGTCCATTTTGCTTCTATTTAGAGCAGTGGTTCTCAATCCAATTACCATTGTGGGCCGCATATGCAGCTCTCTGTGTTATGTGGGTCGTGTCCTATATATATATGCTACGTGTATGGCCCTGAGGATGTCACATGGACCACAATTGTGTGCCGATTGGGCCACAAGCGGCCTGCAGGTTGAGAAACACTGATTTAGATGAATAAACCAAAAACTAAATGCAAGCTCCGAGCACTTATATAGTGGTTGTTTTAATTCTTACCACCTGCTCGCTGCTCAGATCAACCCCCAACCCTCCACTACAAGAAACTTATTTTGGGTTTTGAACATATATAGGTTTGAGCTTTATTAAGTTAATAGTTTGTATACGTTCAATGCTGCTTTATGTATTGTAAAGGTCTTTAAGAGGAGGGAAGCAGAACATTGGATGGGGATGGTTTGGGGCACGGGTGCTAGCTGAAGAGGTAGCAACCGATTAGTGAGGTCATGGCCTTCACCTTGAATGTCTGCTGCTGGCAGTATGGCAGCTTAAGGTGCAGGCACAATAGGGACCATGCACTAGCACTCAGAGCTGGTCTTCTACTGGGATAGATCTTCTACAAACGTAACAATTGCTTATACTCCCTTGATAGGCCGATAGCAGTGGTTTGTTGTCAGAGCTCACAAGTCTGAACAACTTGCATCCATCAGCTTTGTGTTTTATGCTATAGTTACTGTGAAGAGCCCTATTTTGGGCCTCTGCAGATTGCATTTCATCTCACTCCTCATGATGGGCACTTCTGCTATGGTTTCCAGTTCCTTTTTTCCCTTAGGAATCATTTATTACTTGTTCATTGATTTGGTCAGGAGGTTCGTGAATTGAACAAGAATGTCTGTGTTGCTGGGGGGGGTACAGCTTTGCCAGCTCTACCAGGCCAGGAGAGCAAGTAGTCGCCTGAGGCTGCAAAACATTGCTCCTGTTTGTGTTGTGTGACTGGGGACTGGTGGGATGAACATGTGCCAGTTTCCCTCCAGCGGATGCTGTGTAGAACCTTGGCACATGTGTCCTCCTCCTATATCAACATCTCAGGCTCTTTTGTTTTTTTGCTATTGCCACCTAATCTTAGAGTAGTTTATAATGTGGCAAGATTGTTGGCTTTTAACATGGAGAATTGTATCTCACTGGGTACATATGTCTTCCTCTAAGACGTGAGCTATTCTCAGCCTGTTGGCAATGTGCATATCTAGGTCAGTTGTGCATAATCTGTCTGCAGTGCAAAATCATCCTGAGCTACTAAACCAAAGACAGATTCTTGTTTACATACTTACCACAGCGGGAAGCATGTACAAAAAATAGCTTGGTTCTTGTAGAATAAATAACCAGTCTTCTGTCCTTTGGAGAAGATGCTCTGGACAGATTCCAGTAAGATGTGTTTACACCTGTAATCAGGGACAAAATCTTAAATGGATTTGTGTGCGCGCGCACTTTGGGAATGCAGAATAACTGTTCCTAGACCACACACCTGCTGATCTTTGAGTGAACACAGATCCAAAGCTATTTTTCCTTTATTAGACATATTGACAAGTGTGTGCTTCATGTGTAAAGAGGAAGTAGGATTTGATATTCACAACCAAAACAATCACTGATCACAAGCGATTGATGAGGCACTAGTGCCTGCTTGAAAGCTGGAATTCAGCAAGTGATGCGAAGGAAGGGAAAGAAGTTCTTGAGGCCGATGTACAGGTCTTTGAGATCAAGTCAGGAGATCCAGCCTCTCTTCCTGGTTCTGCCACACACTCCCTTTGTGACCTAGGGCAAGTCTCTTGGGCCAAAAGTGGCCACTGATTGTCAGAACCTCAGCTTTTGAGATGCATTTTCAGAGGTGCTGAGGAGCCCTGCCCTCAAACACCCATTTTAGTGACACTCCTTCAGTAACATGGGCTCTGTGTCAGAGCCCTTCTCTTAGCTGACTGAACTTCTGGTCCTGTGGGAAATCATCTGCATGTAGATAAAAGGCAGCATTAAAATTTCACGGTCTGGGCACAGGATCCACTCACAAGTGATAATGTTTAGAAAGTATCATGGAGAGTCTAAACAATTGCTGAACAGAGAACCTTCCAAGTGGGGAGTCTCTTTGAATTTGGAAGACAGCATGGAAAACAATGGGTCTGATTCTCCATGGACTTGCATGTTGTGTCACCATTTACACCATGCCACGGTAGGGTAAACGTCACAATTCTGACTTGGGAACTTCATACTCACTCCCTTTGCATACGTGCAAGTGACCACACAAGATGCAAAGTAGTGGACAATGAGGACCTCCATCTCTCTCAGCTCTCCTAAAAGAAAAGTTACAGGCTAAGTTGCAGATTGAGAACACCTGTTTACTCAAGCCTCTGCTTTGGCGAGATCACAAAAATGTTCCTTCCTTCTCTGAAGGAAGAGCCAGCTCTCCTCTGACAGATTGCACAACGCCTCAGCCACTATTGTTGGGACAGGCAAGAGCACTAAAGCAGGTTGCAGCCTCTTCTCATTGCTCATCTTATACTAAGGAGATTTGACGTTCCTATTTCTGTGTAATTGCACCAGGCTGGTCACACCTATTGGCCTGTGGGCCACATACCATGTCATGCCTTTTGTGTATCGCTTAGTGACTCTTTATGCGAGAACTAGAACACCTAGTCAGCATTTTAGCACTGATTTGCATTTGAATACAATTTAGGATTTGTTTGCTCACAAATAAAAGAAAGCAGCTGGCTTTCCGAGATCCATAGTGGTATGTACTGTGCATTTAAGAGCACGACTGAACTCCTACTTATTGTGTTCACTAGGGTAGGGCTTTGTGGTTGAGTCAGTAGATTCTCAGCTGGGTGTGACTGTGTCTCACCCTAGAATGTTCACAGAGGGTCTCGTTCTTTTCTCCCATGCCAGTTTGACCCTGGTGTAACTTCAGTGGAGTTGCTCCTAATTTACAACAGTGCAAGTGGGAAGAGAATCAGGCTCTTAAGTTGAGATTTTAAACGTGAGCACTTCCTCCTGAAACCTTGTGTTTAATAGGTGGGTCTTAAGTGACTAAAAGCTAGCAGCAAAAAACGTGTAGTTGTCGGAAATATCAGAATAGAGCTGGAATTGTTAATCATGAGGCAAAGAACATAAGAATGGCCATACTGGTCAGACCAAAGGTCTGTCTAGCCCAGTGTCCTGTCTTCCGACAGTGGCCAATGCCAGGTGCCCCAGAGGGAATGAACAGAACAGGGAATCATCAAGTGATCCATCCCGTCGCCCATGCCCAGCTTCTGGCAAACAGAGGCTAGGGATGCCATCCCTGCTCATCCTGGCTAATAGCCATTGATGAACCTGTCCTCCATGAATTTATCTAGTTCTTTTTTGAACCCTGTTATAGTTTTGGCCATCACAACATCCTCTGGCAAAGATTTCCACAGGGTGACTGTGCCCAGAATATGCATATAATAATTTGGCCTGTTTCACCTGGCTATTCTCATTTGTTAAAAGGATTCCACGGGAATGTTAATCTGTGAATGCAAAAAACAACTTTGCCCACGACAAAAATATTGCTATACTTTGGGGGAAGGAAATTTTAACTTGTTCTCTACGGGATAAAGTTGAGGGGAGAGCTGTTAAAAGGACACTGTTGACTTGAACGTTGGGAGCTTCTGATAAAGCCGCCTTTAGTCAGTGTCCTGAATTTTGTTTTAAATGTACATTTGTACCGTTCATTTTATGTATCTCGCTAGCGTGTTGGTTTTCATTAGTATGAATTTTTTCAAATGTGAAAAAAAAAATACAACAAAAAAGTTTTGGGCTGTGAGTGCTAAAGGAAAAAAGTAGTATTGTACTTACCCACTTTTCTGGGTGGGTGCAGCAGTTAACTACTGCTAGCATGCATAAGCAGCAGTCAGTACTAGGAACACCATTAGCAATGCTGTTCCTCAGACAGCAAGAGACAAAACTAAAATAGATTATGGGGTCACCGTGGTTGTCCTAAAGATGCTTTCTTTACAAGCTTCTCAGCGTGGGGATTGTTTTTAGTTGCATGTGTATGAATTTAGTGCTGCCTGGAGACCAAAAACTGATCTAATCTACTGTTTTAGATATTTTTCAATGCTTGTCACCTTGGTGATAAAGCTGAAATAGACCATGCGGCCTTTTCAGTGGCTGACTTAAGACTTTGCCAAATTTGCATATAGCATGAGTGACTAAGAGCTAAAAAAATAAAGACAAACATTTGACTGTTTCCAGGGTGCAGTGTCATCAGATGTTAATATTGTACTGAATTGCGCTCTTCCACTATACTGTCTCTCTTGTGGGATGTCACAGGGTTTCTTTAAAGCTGCAGAGACGCTTTGCTGATCCCACAAATTCCCAGTTTGTGCAAATTCATCAAGGCTTTTCACCAATCACAGGTGTAGAACGGATATGAAGAAAAGTGAGAATTTAGTATCTCAGTGATTACTACTCTCTGTTTCTAGAGTCTTGAACCTACCTAGAGACTGGCTTATGGAAAATAAGCCAGGCTAGATGCCTATCAAAATGCTTGCCAATGGGTTTCCTCTTATGCCTTCCAAACCAACTTGTCAGTTGCAACTGGAAGTACTGAGCTAGCCTGCTGGTGCTTTTTGTTCTTGATGCCTTTTATCTAAATAACTATTTATAACCATGCAAAGCAGCATTAGTTGGTAGACGATAAGTCTGTGAAGCCAGCCAGGGGTTATTCCCAATAATGGTGCCACGCAACACTGCCCTCCTGTCTTTCTAGAGGAACAATACTCTTGTAAAGCATGTATGTAAACCTGTAAGCTGAGTAGAAACCAATGTGCAAAGTATGGACTTTTCAAGTAACAAGGCAAAAATCAGAATGCAGCAGAGGAATTACTACAAGCAAGGGTTACTAGTAGGAAGTTAGGTAGTGTAAAATAATATAGGATCCGAGTGTCCATGGAACAGCAGGCTCCATAGACATTTTATTAAAAGAAAACACATTGCTGGTCATAAGTAATTATATCTGTGACACTGATGGCTTTTCAAGAGCTTTTCTGGTCCCTTTGGATAAAATGGATCAGCCAGATTGTAAAAGCGTTTACTAAACCAAAAGGAAAAAAATATATAAAACTTCCAGGCTATTAGCAAAGCCATTCATGCAAACATGTAATTAAGGCTTTTTTCCCCCCCAATGGGTGGAACATTTATAGGACAGACAGGAACATTGCAGCTATTACATCTCCTGTGTAACTAGTTTGAAAAAAAAAATTCCTCTTTTAAGGAAACATTATTCTATGAGCATGTGTCAGGCAGGACTTTCAGACAAGTATGTTTGTTGGTGCAAGTCACCTTTTTATTCTTGAACCCAGTGTTATTACTGTAATAATTTGCAGTGCCAGTTACCGTTATTTTAACCAGGTAGTTAATTGTATTCTTCACAATGCAAAGTGTTAAGTGATGAAAGAAAAATGTAATGCATGATTAACTCATGGTGAGAGCTCTGTAAAATGTTCTAGCCAAGCTCAAGTCATCGTGGTTTCAGCTTTCATGACAAACTCAGACCATGTTCCTCAAAAGGTTTCTAGCAAACCTGGTATCAACTTATGGGCTTGTGTTAACACCATGCTGATCTCACTGGTTCCTTGTTTCAGTGCAAAGCCAGGAGGAAGTCAGGGGGTTTGGCTGAATTTTGAGTTGGTTTTAGGGTTTGTTCTAACATGCAACTTGGGGTAGAATTTTCTGAACTGAAAAGCCTTATTTTAGTACAGGTCTACTTGTCCTGGCCACTGACCCATTGCTTCCCATCAGATGGGATGCATGCTGGGAAGTCCCCACTTCTGGTGGAAAAGGATTAATAGACTCAGAGCCCATACCAGTTATAATAGATGGATTCAGCATACGTGGCAGAGAGAGAATGCAGTGACTGAATGGTAAATGGGAAACAGAGTGGCTCTCTAAGAGACTTTCCAATGCACTGACATGGGAAGTGTCACCCTGAGGGTGCACAGTGCCCCAAAGGGGGGTGAAGAGGAGGTGGGGCCATGACTCTGCCTCCCCTGCACACAAGCTGCATGGAGGGGTTGGTGTTGCACTCCAGAAAGGAATACGTGCACCCAGGAGCTCCCTGAGACAGAGCAGCCCCTAAGGCTTCCCTTGGTGTGTGCATCTCTGCAGTGCACCCAACCCAGGGCTTTGCAAATATGGCCCTGTGACTCTGCTGGCGCTGTAATGCAGGGGAGAGAGAGAGAACTGGCTGACTGCAAAGGCAGGCATGGGCCTTCAGGGTGCAATGTGAGCTGGTTCCTAAGGGAAGTTACTGCAGCAGGAATGCTGGTTGTACGCCTACTGGAATAAGGCTTGCTATTCACTACTGTAGGGGTTAAATCTCTAGCCTGCTGCCTGCCTCCCTCCCCGCTTGTGCAAATCCCAGCCTTGACAGTCTGCCCCAGGGAGGGTCCTCTTCTGTTAGAAGCAGTCAGGCATCTCCTGAAGCTTAGGGTAAAGAGAAGCCACAGACCCAAATTAAGTGCACAGAGAGCACAAGAGTGCAGATGTGTCAGTGTAATTCACTTCTGTGCTGGCTGCACATTCCCTGCGACTCAGCTTTCTTCCAGCGGTGAGTGAGGCCTCCTTTATCATCTCGATTTAGCCAGCTGTGATTTCTTGTGGTCCCACTTTGGCTAGGGGAGTTCAGTCTGCATTTGTCTACATTAGAGCCAGACAGTGGCCTTGTTTGCATTGCTTATAGCACAGCTTTGTGTAACAAAACAAACCCCCCAAGCCCTCAGTTTCCTTGTTATTGTAAATAGAATTCCTTGCACTGCAGAAGCTAAGGGCTTATGGGCACAGTGTGCTGGTTTCTTTGAGATATTAAAGGAGAAGCTGGCTGCTTTGCATTTTAAAAAGAGAAATTAACTCATTGCTAAGCAGTCAGCTTAGCTAGACTGCAGCCTTCCTTCTGCCTGCAGGGCAGACTGTACATGAGGCCCAGGTTTGAAAGAGAGGACACTCCAGTTAAAGAAGCAGGCAGCATAAAGCAAAAAGAACAGCATATTGTAGCTGATCTTGTACAGACTGGACAGCATGCCTGATGCAGACCAACAAAGCCAGCTAAAAAGAGGTTTCAGATTTACCTACTTCCAAGTTATTTACTGCAAATGTGTAGGTGCCAAAATTTCTGATATCAACCAATTACTTAGCTTTATGGAAGCGAAGTAATTTATAGCACTTACTCCTTGCTAATGAGACACAGCAATAAAGCTCAGATGGAAATAAATTAAGTGGCTGGTTAGCCCAGTTACTTTTCAGATTTACATAAAGCTTGCTAGGACCAGTACAGAGTAGTGTTTTCAAAGTCTAGAAACAGTTAAAACCCAAGTAAAGAATTATAAATAAATAAATAAATAAAAATCACGACTTTTTTTTTTTTTTTTAAGTTGTTTGTACTTTTGTTTTAAATATTGTGGGCTGGCCTGTGCTGCCCTCAGCTGGTGAGCTTTTACTGACATGGGTAGTCCTACTGACTTGCCACAGCAGAAATGGTGTGGTAATTTATTCTGTCTCCAGCTGCTTGGAGTAACCAACCATGAATGTTATCGGAGAGTTGGGTCTCCCCTTTAAGGAGATGCACCCAAACAATGAATCACTGTGTATTATATAAAGAGGGCACTGTAGCACCTGGCAGAGCAGTTATTATGCATTGTCCATATGCATAAAGAATACAAAAAAAAAGTTAATTTTTTTTAAAAAAGCCCCTACAGTCCTAGAAGTGTAAAGAACTAAGAAGCAGACATTTTAGAGGTTGTGTGATATGATGGGGATGAGGATGTACACTAGTTCAATTTAACTGGACACCCTAAAAATCCTGCCTTCTTCAAATGCATGTTTCTCTCGTCAAAAATGTCTAACAATAGTAGGTGCTCACTGGAATAGTAACGTAAATTGTTGCACAACGCATTTTAACTCTAAAGGAGTGTTGGTTCCTCTCTCTCTCTCCAGTTTATTGTTTAAGAAACACAACTGACTGTTTTCCTACCTGTTTGGGAAAACTAATTTTGATGTTCATACTGCCACTTCCAACTTTGTTTACACCCCCCCCCCCCACACACACACCCTCTCTCTTTCTGAAACACAGACACTTCTCAGCTAAATCTATACACCAAGAAACGGATGTGCTGTCCCTGTTTCACACTGTTTTTACCAATAATGTAATTTATAAGCAGATGTGGAACAGTAATTTTCCACCTCTGTCCCCTCCCTCACCATGCATTATCCGTAAATAAAGGCAGTGAAACGCCTTAATCTTCGTGGAATGGCTGAGATGTAGAAGTACCGTTCTTCTAGTCTTACTGCTTTCATAGCTGCAGCTGTTCTGAGGAAAGACCTGTGTGCAAATGTTTGTTTGTTTCTTCATAAACCTGACTATTTGGCTCTTTGAATAGCCAGTCCCCTTATTCCACTGTAATTAAGAAACTGGAATCTCACTTTAGTGAATTTTAATTTGGAAACTGTTAGAATATTTTTATTATTTTGCACATATTGTGCTCTGCAGTGCTCTGGCAATACCACCAATCAGTTGATGTTTTGGTAGAATTTGTGCATTCCTTAAGCTTTGGTGAGCCTGCTGGAATGTTTGTGGTCAAATGTAAATCAGAACCTTGAGTCTAGCGGAAAACCCTTGTTTCATGCATTGGCTGCAGCATTTTCCCCTTTCTCACTAAGCACCAGATGATTCTCCAGCGCCTGTTGCCACCTTTTAAAAGGAGGTTTTGGATAGCAGCAGTAGGAGTTGTAGGTGGTGTTTGCGGTGAGGCGGTAGGGAGGTGTTTGAATTAGAGGTGCCGGGATAGGTCAGACTAGAGTCATCGGAAAGTCGATTCCCTGTCATTGACGTTGCAATGGGATACAGCAGGGAAAGTGAGCAGATGTGAGTCTGGACTACACGTGCCCAGAGATCATGTCACGGACCTGGGCAGTGATAGCTCATCTCTATCCATTTTGTTTTTATTTGCGTAACTGAAGCACTTAAGAGCTCTGCTGAGACTGTGCCTGGAATGTCACATTCCGCTCCAGATACGTTACCAGAAACAGAGACAAGTTAGAAAGAATTCAGAGAAGAGCAACAAAACTGAGTACGGTGCAGAAAGATCATTTATGGGGGTCAGTAGGAGAGTATCCTCAATGGAGGATAGATCCACCAATTGCTATTAGCCAGGAATGCAACCCCATGCTCTGGGTGTCCCTAAACCTCTGACTGTCATAAGCTGGGAGTGGACCAAATGGGGATGGATCACTTGATAAATTGCCCTGTTCTGTTCATTTCCTCTGAAACATCTGGCACCGGCCACTGTCGGAAGGCAGGATACTGGCTAGATGAACCATTGGTCTGATCCAGTATGGCCATTCTTATGTAGCTTGGCTGCATGACAGCTATATATGAACGGCTTAAATGCCCAGAGAGAGAATTATTTAGGGAGGTAAAAAGCAGGTATCATTAGGAGTAGTGGGGTGGACTTAAGAAAAGGAACTTTTCAGTTGGATACTAGGGAAAAACACAACAACTTTACTCTGTGGAATTGTCTCCGGAGAGAAGTGGTGGGAGCTGCGTCCCATAAGAGTTTTGAAAGGAGACGGGACAGCATGCCAGAGAAGATATACAGTAGGGGGACATTGAGCCCATCCCCCTCAGCCAGTGAGCTAACAAGTGTTCCTTACGCCAGCTTCTAGGATCGGTTACAATGTTACTATCCCTTCTGGTAAAAAATGTGACCTGAGTCCTGCATTTCCGGTCCAGTCACTAGTGCACAGACACCCACCTCATTGAATGCCCCACGGCAACTGGCCCCTGGTTCCTAGCCACTAGGAGCGGCCAATTAAGTGGGCCCAGGAGACTGAATGCCCCTTCCCTGGGGAGAGTCTGTTCAGAAGAGACTTGGGGCATGCTGGCAAGGGCAGTGTCAGGGGGTGGGGCAGGGCCGGCGCTCCCATTAGGCGACCTAGGCGGTCGCCTAGGGCGCTGCTATTTTGGGGGTGCCTGCGCCCCCGCCGCCCGTAGAAATTTGGGGGCGGGACCTTCCGCCGCCGCTGTTGGGGGCAGGATTTCGGGGGCGGGACCTTCCGCTGCCTAGGGCGCCGGCAAAGCTGGCGCCGCTACTGGGGTGGGGCAGAAAGGAGCCTAACCTGCATCACTCTGGTGCTCAGCGGAAGTCCTCGGACCCCAGGGCAGCCAGCCGACCTTTCAGTGGCAATCACGTACTGTAGAAGAGTGGCCTCAGCACTAGCGTCCCCCATCTCCCGGCTGGGTGTCGCGTAGCAGTTCTTTCCTCTCTCGTGCCCCAGGCAATGGCCATTGCAGTGGTCTGCCTCTTCTTGCAACTCAGCCAGGTCACATTTTAGTTCCATCCCTCCTGGGGTAACAGCAAGTCCAACACAAATCCAGTGTCCTCACATTGGGGCCTCAGACCCACAGTCCGTACATGAGGGCTTTAAAGCATCCTTATCCCTCTGTGTCAGGGGCTTCACACCACCTTCCCAGTGGTGGAAGGAGGAACCCAGGCCCACCCTGCACAGTGGGTTGCAATCCAGGGACCCTGGAAGCAGCCATAGTCTGCTCTATCAGACACCTTGCCTCGGCCTCCCTGGACCCCATCCTACCATGAGCCTTTCCCCAGCCCCTTGCTGGGCTATTTGTACTGAGCAGTGCCTCCCAGGGCTTTTCCCCAGAGGTCTGCTTTCTGCCCTTGCATCAGCTATAGGAGCTTGCTCCAGTCCTGTGCCTTCAGGTATCTTTCCCCACAAAGGCTTCCTCCTTACCCTGCAGGAGTGTTTCCCACAGCTCTTGCCTGTCTCTAATTCCCAGAGAGCACCTGCACAGTTCTTCCCTTACAACCCCTTCTGTGCCAGACCTTCTGTCTTTGTAGCTCCACCCAGCTCCTCTCCAGCTGGGCTTCATCTTTCATTAGGCCTGGGGCACCCTCCAGGTTCAGCCAGGTGGGTTAATTGGCCTTTTGGGCCCACATTAACCCTTTCACTACTTGTGCAGGGTGAACACCTCACCACAGTTCACTGAAAACTTCTTTTGAAAAAGCAAACTCCAAACTGGAAGACTGATGTACCCTGCCACTGAGCAATCAGACAATTCAAGCTTGCTTGTAGATGTTACTTTTCATTCGCTATATGTCTGGGGCACTGTGTGCTGTAATTAGTGAATGTATCCCCATAATTATCTCAGTAGGAAGGTACAAATTTATAAGATGTTATTGAATAGACCTGTCATGCTTACTGAGATATTAATCACACAGCTGGCTTCCATAATAAGCAGTTGTCTTCCGCTGTTTGTTCAAAACACAGGGACTTCTTTCCTTACAAGCTTTTGTTTTCATCCCTGAGCAGCCAAGCCTCGTTCAGATAATTCCCCAGCACTGAAACTGTGTATTCAATGCCCTGTGTTTATGGAGCTTTGCTCTCCTTGAATGCCTTTTCTGTAAGATGTTGAGTTTACTTTGCATCAGTTGTGAGGGTGATTTGGATGGTTATACTTGTATTTGCTTCACACCACTTCTTTGCCATGCTTTCCACCAGTGACAACTTCTCTATAATCTATGTATTGACTTCTGCCACATGTCAGCAACAAGCTTTGAACCCTTCACACCAAAGCTCAGTTTTCTACCATTCCAGTTAAAGGCATACATTTGCTGACAGCAGTAGTAGGCTGGACCAGCCACATGAATATTACATGTACTCCTCACCTTATGTCCTAAGAGCACCATAATTTATTATTTGCTCACTATGTTGATCACATTATTTTTATTTCATTCTCCTTTCCTTACCCCTTTCCTTTGTCTACCTTCATGCTTTGCACTTGCCTAATTGATATTGTTAGCTCTGTAGGGCAGGGGCTGGGGATAACATTTTCAAACCCACCTAAGTGACTTAGGAGCCTCAGTCTATGGGATGTAGGGCCCTATGTCACTTTTGAAAATGGGATGTAGGCTCCTGAATTACTTAGGCACTTTGCCCTGGGTCTTTTTCCCTCAGTCTCAGTGGAGTTGCATGCAAAGTTCTGGCACTGTATACATGTTTATGAATAAATACTTGAAACTATCTTTCCATCTTCAAGGGACTTGTCTCTCTTTCCAACATTGTTACTAATTTGTTTTTCAGTGTAGTCCTCTGGATTTGGGTGGACCACAGATGGAACAGCTGTAAGAGCCATTCACTGGTGGCTTCCCAGCACTGCTCAACTTGCCTTGGCCAACACTTATGATTCCAGCAAATGTTTGCTGCTTTTCAGACCCTTGATGCTCTGTGTGAGCTCCCTCCCCAGGGAGAGGAAAAAAACCCGTTCAAGCCCAGCCAGATGAAGAAATTGTTTTTATTCTCTGTTAAAAATTGAGAACTTCCAAGGAAATTTTGTTTTGATACTTATTGTCAAAGGTCTATTAACTGAGCAGGAGCTTGCCAAGATCTGAAATACTTAATAGCCAAATGTCCAGACACAGAGCACCAGCTCGGAAACTAAGGAACAAAAACACAATGTTCTAGCAAAACAGAGAGAGATCGAAAATGATTCTCATGAGGAGAGGAGAAAGCTTTCCTATGTTGCGGTGTGTGTGTGTCCCTCATCTTGCTCTCATTGAGGTCAATGGAAGTTTGGCCACTGACTTCTGTGGGGGTGGGAGGAGCAAAAGACCCTTGTTAAAGTATCTTCCCAGAAAGTCGGGTAATGAATCTGAAGATTCCACTCAGTTCCGCTCTAGATACATGTAGCCTGCAATATAAACACATAGAGAGATTCATTTCCTCCCTACCCGTGTTCTCTGTCTGATCTCCTAGGGTAGACATACCATCCCAGACTGTATAGCATGGTACAACAAATCTCTGCATGGGTTTTCAGTAGCGCTTGAGCCCAGAACCTTCAGCACCACCTGTAGCGCTTGGAACTCTAGGAGTAACTCCATCAAGTGGTAGTAGTAGTAGGCTATTATATTCTAATGGACTAGCCACTTGAGGGGCATATGACACACACAGTTCTAATGTGGCCCAGCGGTGCAATCAGTGAGAAATCTTATTACAGGGCACTTATTGTTTTGTACACTACTTGGATGAAGCAGGCTCATTGCTGGCTCTGTTCACCTCATGGCAGGAGACAGTAGGCCTGGTTCTCAAGTCTTTTGACGTCAGCTCTACACTGTTATCGTTGAACTCAATAAGCCCAAAGACTGCTAGATGCATGTCACAGTTATCTTGCTCAATCCCTAAAAGCATACGGTGTGAAATTATTGAGCTAGCTCTTGCTCTCCCATCTTGTCTGGCAAGGGAAGTCCTTTTGCCAGCAGACGAGTGGTCCTTTGTTGTTGTACCTAGAACCCCTCTGCTTCACACCAATTTCATTGTAGCTTGTTTCAGAGTAGCAGCCGTGTTAGTCTGTATCCGCAAAAAGAACAGGAGGGTGCCACAAGTACTCCTGTTCTTATTGTAGCTTGTGTAGAGGCTTAAATCAGTGTGCAAGAGACTCAAAGCATTTGCCAAATGTTGCTTCTTGCTTATCTATATGTACAGGGAAATATGAACACATCATCCTCACCCTCCGATCCCTCAGCCGGCTCCCTTTAGCACTCTCTGTCCTTTCCCACAGTTCACTGACGTTGGTATGAGAATCTTTTCCTCCACAGGCCTTGCCATCTGGAACAACCTTTTTGTTCCTCAGCATCTCATTAACTCTCTGTCTATTTCCAATTCTCAGCTGATACATTTTTGTCTCCATTGCTGATGCCTCTCTCTGTTATTGGCCTTTTGACCAACTATTTAGTTTATTTGTCCATTATTGCACCGCCCGCTGTAATGAATACCATATTGTCCTGTATTACTGTCTTTTGGGATTGAGCCTCCATAAATGACTGCACAGAATAAATCTGTGTAGCCTCCAAGTGGACCGTGTGCATAGGCATGTTACGCCCTTATATTTCAGAGGGAGCTGGGTGTGTTTCCTTGTGATAAAGCACCAGCTTATGCAGCACATCTTTATTGACAGGGAAACAAAGAAGGAGCTGGGTCTCCTCAGTCCCTCTTCTGTTGGAGGTGAAAGAGTGAAGAACCCCTTTGCTGTTAAAAACGCTTCTTAAATTCCAGTGCAAACACGGCTAGCGTTGCATTCTTCTCACAGTTTTTTGTACAATGGCTCTGAGGTTAAGCCACGTGAGCTCTGTATCTGTCGCAGGGCTCGGCTATCTCGTTACAGCAGCTGTTCTTCTTTCAGCTGTGGTAAGTGACCAATCGTATAATTAAACACTGTAAAACTTTTCCTCTGCTAAGAAAATACTTGCAAGGGTCGTGTTCTCCTGCGTGGTTTTAAGCTTTCGTAAAAGGCTTCCCTAACTAAGCTGTGCAGCCTGTGGAGTGGAAACTGTAAGAGGGCACTGTTTTAAATATCCATTTGATGACAGGGTTCAGTTTAGATATGGATTCAGCAGCTAACTTGCCGTATTGCTTTCCAGTCTTCAGCATTTTGTATTTCTGCCTTGTGAGCTGAGCATAAATTTTATTTTTGTCCATTAACTGCTGTGAACTTTCCTCTTTGTCGAAGTGCTGGATGCTTATGATGTAATATTATTTCTTTCTTCTTCACCTTTATTAGTTTATAGTACTCAGAGGCATGCTAGGCCTGCCCTGGTAGAGGGACACAGGCCCTTCCTTTAATCTAAAATACATCAGGATTGGTTTATTTCTTTTTAATATTGCTATCCTGAATTATTTCTAGTTGTAGCCATAGAACTTTATTGTCTCAAAAGAAGTGATAACACATTGTCTGTGCTTAATAAATAATAATACTACAGAGGCAGCAATGGCAAGTTCGAATTGCAAAGTCTGCTAGGGACAGGGTAGTTTGAAGGGAGTCAACAGCCATCAGGAGTAGTGATTTATTAGTGTAATTCCTAGAAGCCACACAAAAGCGTTGGAGTAAATAGTGCATCATAATATCACAGAAGCATAGACATTAGGGATGTAAAAGTCCTGTTAGGTCACCTATCCACCTCCCTGCCAATGTCAGATTGTTCTCTGTCATGGTTTTCCCAGCCTAGCAATGATGGGACTCCCAGCGTTTGCCTGTGAGAGACTAATAGATCACACATGTTATAGGGAAATATAACAGTGAATTTGCAAACCACGTAAAATATATAGATGAAAGGAAAATATATATATATTCCCTGGAGCCTTCCAACTTATGGAACGTTTATATAAAGGAACGGATAGAAAGGGAACTTCCGTGTCTTTTGCCTCCACCCTTCCATACAAAGAAATGACTAATCAGCAGAGAAGAAAGAACTGCAGAGCTGCATGGATAGGGAGAAAGTAATCAGATAACAGGGAATAGAGGCAAAAAGAGGCTAGGAAGGAAGTCAGGAAATGGAGGTGGGCGGACATGGAAAGTAATAAAGGTCAAGAAGGATTTTCCTTAGATGATTTCAGTGCGAAAGCCAGTGGAAACTTCCCAATCGTTGTTTGGAACCACAGTAATTAGGAGTCCAGAAGCAGTCTTAGTTTAACAAGAGCTTCATTGTACTGCACAAGCCTAAGAGAATTCTCTGTTTCATTTCCCTCTCCCAGCCTGTCAGCATGGTAGAACACGCTGAATTTCTGAAGGCTGGAAAGGAGCCGGGCCTACAGATCTGGCGGATTGAGAAATTTGATTTGGTACCTGTGCCAAAAAACCTGTATGGAGACTTCTTCACTGGAGATGCTTATCTGGTTCTGAACACCGTCAAACAGCGGAGTGGGAACCTGCAGTATGACCTGCATTTCTGGTTAGGTAAGGTCCGAGGGGCTTGTCTCCGTCTTAATGGAAATTGGCAGTTCTTCCAACTCCTGGAGCTAAACCCAGGAAGGTGAAAGTTCTTGCACTGTGTTCCTCTCACTGGTCCAGGACTCTTGAGTAAACCTGTCCTGCCACAAGGGCAAAGAAGGCAAAAGTGGCACTGTTAAGGTCATGTAATTTTATATTCCCATAGTGCCTCTCATCCCAAAGTGTTTCACACTTTCTCGGAACACTGCACTACTGACATGCAGCCACCTCTGGGGTGGAGGGCAGCAACTAATCATTGCCCTGCACAACCACAAGAAGGGAAAACGTTGTTCAGACTCTACAACGAACGCTTACACTTTTGTAAAGTGCCATGGGGTCTTTAATACCCACATAGAGCAGACGGGACCTCAGTTGAGCTCTCATACAAAACACGCATCCCCACGGCAGCTGTGCGGTAAAGTGGAGTAGCCTGCTAATGATCAATGGGGTTCTATACTAGTTCAGTGCGTTGTCATATCTATGTTGTAGCAATGCCAGATCTCCTGAGAGAGGGATTCGGAAGGGTTCCTGACAGTCTGCAGAGCCAGGCTGCCCATGCACTAGTGCCCCCTAAGGGTCTGCTAGATTGCCTGACTTTTGGGCAGACTGAATGCATCTTCTTGCCAAGTCAGCTGGCCAGGCTGTCAGTGGTAGTAGCGCCTAGCTCTTATCCGGAGCTTTTCATCTGTAGATCTCAAAGTGCTTTACAAAGGAGGTCAGTGTTGCTATAGCTGTTTTACAGATGGAGAAACTGAGACTCAGTCCCTACCTGGCTGTAATCAAATACCTGTCAGTAGAGGTTTTCCAGGAAACTAGCCCTCCAGGGAATTGTTTGCACAGTGTGAAACAGCTGGATGAGAAGGCAGAGGCCCTGCATTCACTCTGCGGTGTCTTCCTTTGATTTCTAGGGGATTTCTGTAGTCAGGATGAAAGCGGTGCAGCTGCCATATTCACTGTCCAGATGGATGATTATCTTCATGGGAAGGCTATCCAGCATCGGGAGGTGCAAGGGCACGAGTCTTCAACTTTCCTGGGATACTTCAAATCCGGCCTGAAGTACAAAGTATGTATTTGCTGGACATCCAGCCTAGCAGGTCAGAATCTGAGTAGAACGGTTTCCCAGCCTGTCCATCTCACTGACGAGAAGTAAGGATTGCCCTCTTGTCGATCACAGGGAATAAATTCCTCACCAGATGTTTTCAATGACAGGGCACAGAACAGCAACTCGTAGTAAGAGAGCCCGGACTGGATTCAATGAGACAGAAATGAAAGCCCCAGGCAATTGTAGGGATTGGAGTTTTGTTTTTCTTGGAAGAAGGGAGCTGCCCCAAGGTGTCTGCAGCTGATTTGGGAAATAGAAATCTGAGTTAATGGCAGATGTCTCGCCCTGTGCGTTGATTGTGCCCTTCCCCATCTACTCAACTAGCTATGGACTTTCCAGTGTCTCTATTTTTATGCCCACCACATTTCCTCTGCTAGCTCTCTTGACATCTATCATCGGTAGTATTACGGGAAGGTGGAGGAAAGCATTGGGGAATCATTCTTCCATAGTGGTGCAAAATGGTGGGATAGGAGGGGGTGGACTTAGATTGTCCAGAAATAGTCATCCACATTAGCTATCCACCGGCACAAGCAAAGCAACATTATGCCAGACTCTTCCATAGTTGGCTATTTTTTTCCTTGTCCAGGATTTTCCTACAATTTTTTTATTTGCTTATTCGTAACCCTAGTATTTTCCATTCCTTTCTCCTTTTAATTTGGTTTCACTTTTTGGGGAATGGCTGAAACCTAATGCCTAAATTGTCCAAGAATAGAACAGAAGCTTCTGCCAGATATAGACCTTTAATCTGTGGATGTATAATTTTTGAAAGTGTTTTAAACCTCACCTTGGACAAATGCAGTGAAAAGGACAGGTAGCAAAAAAGTGAGTTTTCTCTTACTGCGTGTTGTATGGAGAGTGAAAGAATGAGCGAGAGGCAGTTGTCCAGAGACAGACGGCTCAAAGGGAGGCAGAGTGTTTTAGTGGTTAGAGCAATGGGCTGGGTGGTCAGGAAGTGCGAGTACTATTCCCAGCTCGGCGCTGATACGGTCTTTGTCACTTCCTCTTTTGAATTCACTTTGTTTTCTGTTCACTCTTTCTCTTAGCAGCCGTGAGAGTGAATAGTGGAGTCTGGGTAGCCGGGAATAGGCGAAGGGGCATGTTACTCTAATACACCCAGTGCAATAAAAAGGCTAACATAGACCAGGCTTCCTCCACTTCCCGCTCATCCCCTTTATATTCATATTCAGAGGCTTGCTCTACACAGCTTGTGTGTGTCCCAGGATCCCTTGCATCTGTTTCCCTGGGTATGTTGGAGAAGTTGTTCCGGGGATTGGCATGATGATTGATGTAGAGATATCTGCAGACAGAGACTGGGGACTAGCTTGCCCTCTGAGGCAGCTGCGGGTGACCCCTTGCCCTTGGGAGGTGAGAGCCTCTGGCACAGACACAACAACTTCAGACTCTCAGTTCCTTCAGAGCAAGCATGTGAGTAGGAGTTACCTTCTTCTTTGTTCTTCTAGACTGGTGGAGTTGCTTCTGGCTTCAAGCATGTGGTTCCCAATGAGGTGACTGTCCAAAGAGTCCTTCAGATCAAAGGCAGACGAGTGGTTCGAGCTACTGAGGTCCCTGTGAGCTGGGACAGTTTCAACAACGGAGATTGTTTCATCCTTGATCTGGGCAGTGTAAGTCTGCTAGTTAAACGCACGTTCGGCGAATCTTCGGGGAATGGGAGATGTCTTGGTGGCCATTTGTTTTTCTTCCTAGTCTGTGTTAAGCTGTGCGAGGCTCCCCCAGGTCACCAGTGATTTCACAAACTGCACCGCCAATCTATTAACTCTCCTATTGCCATGGTGGAAAGTGAGCTGTATTTTCCTGGTCTGATGAGCTGTGGGACTCCAGCCCCCTAGATCCACGCTTCCCAACCCCTCACCAACTGCTGCTGCAGGCTGCCCCTTCCTACCTGCATGAAAAGGCCCTAATGCACCGCTGCTGCTTAGCTCAGGCCTGTTAACCCAGCCATTGGTGTGTTCTTTGCATTATGCTGCCTAAAGAAGCCTCGTGTTCCTGGGATGGGGCTCTCTGAAATGCCATACTCTTTGTCTGTGCCCTGCAGGACATCCACCAGTGGTGCGGCTCCAAGAGCAATAAGTTTGAGCGGCTGAAGGCCACCCAGGTCGCTAAGGGAATCCGGGATAACGAGCGGAGTGGCCGTGGCAAAGTCCACGTCGTGGAGGAAGGGTCAGAGTGGGAACAAATGCTGCAGGTCACTTTCTTTGTATTTCACTGAACGTCACAGGAAAGTCCTCTCTGTGCAATCAGCTGCTGGGGTGATGAGTGTGGCGTCTGGATGAAAGGACGGCCTGCACGCACATGTGCAGTACAGAATGTGTGTGTTGATATACAATATCAGCAGGAGAAGTGCTGTTGAATGGCTACAGCACAGGCTTGTGAGTCACAATATCTAGGTCTAACTCTGGCCTTGCCACTGACTTGCTGTGTGGCCTTGGACAAATTGTATAGCCTGTCTGTGCCTCAGTTTCCCCATCTGTTTCCACCATCATAGTGTAAGAATTAATGAATGTGTGTGAAGTGCTTTGAGATCCTCAGAGGGAGGGGGCTATTCAAGTGCCCAGTACTAGTGTTGTTTCTGCTGGCTGTTCTCTTGTGCAAGGGACAGAAAACAGTGTTGAGCCCGGTTGAGCCCGGTTTGGAGATTGGAACATATCAGTTTTGATGTAGTTGACCTACAGTTTTCTCTTGTGTGTTTTTTTCTTTTTGTGGTCAGAGCATCTGGGGAGCAGAAATTCTCTTGGCTCAACACACGTAGCTAGCAGATTGTTTTCCTCTCTCTCAGGTTCTGGGACCTAAGCCCGATCTGCCAGAAGGAGTCGCTGATGACCTCAAAGCTGACGCATCCAATAGAAAGCTGGCTAAGCTGTATAAGGTAACAAGAAGCAGATGGCTCCTGACAGAGGAGCCCTGCAAAGGGTGGAATCATAGAATCATTGAACTGTAAGGCTGGAAGGGACCCGGAGAGTCCAGCCCCTTGTGCTAAGACAGGATCAAGTGAACCTAGACCATTGCTGAAAGGTGTTTGTCTAACTTGTTCTAACTAGACAGAGCTGGAGCGGAGCAGAGGCGCTCCAATTCTCACGTGTGTCACTAGCTATTTATGAAGCGTTAGCAAAGAAAGTTTATGCAAGACCATCTAAGTAGCCACCATCACTTTATTGCCTTGACCAGGCCTTACTGACTCCCATGTGACAGCTGGAATTGTCAGGAACGGAGGTGAAATGTCACACATGCCAGCCTGCTGGGAGAGCTTGCAGTCACTGTCCATGCGAGAAGGAAGTAATGTGAAATGAATCAGCCTAGCAGCTGTATTTAGTGGGGGAAGAGGGAGCTCTCCTCTGTCCTGTCAGGGAGCTGTCAGGAATGAACTAGAATCAAGGAGCTTGGGACCCAACTCTGTTAACTCCTCTGCCCCGCCCCCGTCATACAGGCTGGCTCAACAGCTTATACATATATGGAGATACACCTATCTCATAGAAGTGGAAGGGACCCCGAAAGGTCATTGAGTCCAGCCCCCTGCCTTCACTAGCTGGACCAAGTACTGATTTTGCCCCAGATCCCTAAGTGGCCCCCTCAGGATTGAACTCACAACCCTGGGTACAGCAGGCCAATGCTCAAACCACTGAGCTATCCCTCCGCCCTGGAGGCTCAGTGCTCTGGCTAGCCACAGTGTGGGCAACAGAAGGGCAGACTGGCCCACAGGGACCTGCCAGTGTCCCTCAGCCCTGCCCTGGAGAGACCACTTCAAGGGGCGAGAAGGGAGTTTAGTGTCCGTGGCCATTCAATCCGCTGGCGGGTGATTTAGTAAATAAGTATGGACGTGGTTTTGTGATGTCAACACTTGTCCATTAGTAACTCTAGAGTCTGAGTCCACCAAACGCATTTGAGGTGGACCAGCAAACCCACCAGTGGCTTTTCCTCGGGATAGTCATCAGGATGCTGAAATAGCCCTTTCCAGTCCTTGGGGCACAGGACAGTTCTGCTGACAAGGCCCCTTTGGCTGCATTTGCACTGAGGACATTGGAGAGATGTGCTACCATTTCTGTAGTCTCCTAGGAAGCTGCAGTGGTGGGAGAAATCCCTGAAATCCTTGGGGCAGACCACCCCTTTGTATCACATCACTGCTGTGCCAAGAACATCACGTTTGAAGGACAGGAGGCGTGAAGGAAACCAATGCACCCAAGTCATGATGTCCGCCTCCAACTGCTACATGTAGCTATGGAACGTTGAGAGGAGAAGGACTCCAGGTTCTTCCATGGAGTGTCTCTGAACTGATCCTCATGTTGCATTATCCCAGGTCTCCAATGGTGCAGGGAACATGGCTGTCTCTCTGGTAGCAGACGAGAATCCGTTCTCCCAGGCCGCACTGGACTCCAATGACTGCTTCATTCTGGACCATGGCTCTGATGGGAAAATCTTCATTTGGAAAGGTACCCTGGGGAGGGAGAAGTAGATAAGGCAGCCGTGCACGGGATCTATATTCGATTCTTGGTCCCAGCTTCCTGCAAGTAGGGGGTGGGGAGGGAGTGCATGATGCTGGTCAATTGCAGCGTCTCCAGGGAATTAAGGAACAGCGCACGGGCTCAGAAGGGCATCTCGGGAGACTTAGCAGAAAAAGTTAAGAAGTTCTGAGTGGAAGGGAAGATCATTTAAATTCATGGATACCCATGCAGGGATCTTCGTGTAGGGCGCCCTTAGAGGGATGCGGGTCTGCATGTGGCAGTGGAGATGCTCATGTGGAAATGGTTCCCCCATTAGCTATGCCAGTCTCCTCTCTCCCTCTGCGCAACCCTGATGCCTGAGCACCAGGGCAGAGGGTCTTGCTGACTGTCCCTCTCTTGGAGCCTGCAAGGCAGGGTGTAGCCAATGCAGGATATCCGGCTGTGGGGCTCGTGCCTGTCAGAGCATTACAAATGTTTGACGTGGCTGTGGATCATGGATGACTGGGTTGGTGCAAGGGGGTGGGGTGGGAGGTGGGGGTTTAGACTGTGTCACTGGGCCATACGCTATAGTACTTGGCACATACAATTATAGAGTCATAGAATTCAAGGCCAGAAGGGACCATGAGCCCTCTAGTCTGACCTGTACATCACAGGCCACCAACACCGTCCACCCACCTCCACACGCAGACCAGCCACCAGAATCAGACCAAAGTATTACAGCTGTCAGGAGACTAAACTAGCCTGTGCCACAGCCAGAGGACAGGAGGGACCGAGGAGTTCCAGTGCCCGAGGCCCCCAGAAATGGCAGAGAATTGATTTAATGAGCTATCTCAGGTGATCCTAATCATTCACTACATCACAGATGGTTGTTGTTTTCTCTGTGACGTCATCTGCAGGTGGAGCCCTACTGCAGTGCAGCAGTGGAAGGGGTTTAACTTGTGGACTGGGTGACTCGCTTTCCCCTCTGGGCATGAAGGAAATCAGGGGGAGTGTTTTGTTTTTAAACCAGAGTGTATTATTTAACAATCATCAACACTGCCCTTTTTGTTCTTATTAAAGGCAAGAAGGCCAACTCCGAAGAGAAGAAGGCAGCCCTGAAAACTGCCTCCGAGTTCATCTCCAAGATGCAGTACCCCAAACACACCCAGGTAAGCAGCGCCGGCGGGGGCTCGGGTGGCTGCACGCCCTGCCCTCGGGCTGACGCTCAGACACCATTGAAGGTGCACCTCAAACTCTCCTCAGCCAGACACCTGGGGTGGTGGTTCAGTCTGTCTGAGGGCCAGCAGGAGAAACAGAGAGAAACTGCCCAGGAAGGACTCAGAACGACTCCCATTGGGCATGAAGAGATGCTGACTAACCTGTCCCGAGGGGATGACTTGCCCCATGGCTTTTCCAGCATTTTCTTAAGAGAGATTCCTCCTCTCCCAGCCCCACTGTGCGGTGGTAACCAGTGGAACACACTCTTGAGGTCCATGGTTTTATTGTGGTAGCACAGACTTTTCAGGTATATTTGTGCTTAAAACAGGCTTGAACAGACACATGGGCCGGGTGAAAACTAATGCTTCGCAGCCAGTGGTCACTTTGCTGGTGGAAACGCTGTGAGAGCCAAGCAGTGGGGTGTGTAGAACGGCACCGCTCTCCTGGGGATAGTGGGAGGGAATGATTGCCATGTCTTCCCTATGGGGCCAGTGAGACCTGCGGGCACCTCAGAGGCTGCGGGTTTGCAACTTATCAATTCAGGGCTGCCCGGCATTGCTCTTTGTGGCTGAATCCCTCCCTGGGGCATCTGCTGTGGAGTCGCCCTAGGGATTTATATGGCCCCGTGTCACAGCTGGGATTGGCTAGAACTGCAGCCCAGCCAGGCGCAGGGCACGACTCCCCCTGACGGGCCGGCTCCCTCGTTTCAGGTCCAAGTCCTGCCCGAGAGCGGCGAGACCCCCTTGTTCAAGCAGTTCTTCAAGAACTGGCGGGACAGAGACCAGACGGAGGGGCTGGGCACGGCCTACATCTCCAGCAACATCGCCCAGGTCGAGAAGGTGCCCTTCGACGCCGCCACGCTGCACAACTCCACAGCCATGGCTGCCCAGCACGGCATGGAGGACGATGGCTCTGGCAAGAAACAGGTAGGGGGGTGACGCGGAGAGAGAATGGCGGCACCAGCACCCCCAGGGGCCAGTTTGTGTCCCCTCTTGATTCTTCCATTATCTGCCTCCTGGCAGGGGAAGGTGATGGTCTGGGAGTGCCTATGGGGCAGGGGGACTGCCCACGGGGGCGTCTCCCCTCTCCACCTGGGTTTGTGCAAAGAAGCCACGCTGAGGTTGTGCTCAGAAGGGCTAAACGCTGAGGCATCCTCTTCTCTCTGCTGCGCAATCCCAGTTCTGAGCTGAAGAGAGGTCCTGGCCAATGCTTGCTCCTTTGGAAATCTGGGGGCCAGCCCAGCTGAAAGCTCAGCCCAAGGTTGCCCTAGGCTGGAGAAACTCTTGGGTACCACCAAGCCAGCAAGAAGACTTGTCACCCAGCCCACAGGCACTCGGCCCCTGACTCACATTTGCCCCAAGGACTCTGAGCCTTTTGGTGCACCTGGCCCAGGTTTGGGGTTTGTAACCAAACCAGGCAAGTTTTGCCTTGATTCCGGGCCTCTCTGGAAAGGTTTTGCACAAGGCTGTGGGAGGGGCTCGTTGTTTTACCACCTTTCCCCAGCAGGTGGCACTGCAGGGCCATGGCTTGTAGGAGGTTGAATATGTGACGTAAACAGAAAAAAAAAAGTCCCTTGTTAATGTAGCACAGTTTGTTCTGTTCTCACATTTCGTGGTTTGGGGTATTTCCCCTCCCCCTTCTTGCTGCTGGTTTTGTAGATCTGGAGAATAGAAGGCTCTGCTAAAGTGCCCGTGAATCCTTCGCTGTATGGCCAGTTCTACGGAGGGGACAGCTATATTATCTTGTATGACTACAAGCACGGTGGAAAAACGGGACAGATTATCTACACTTGGTAAGAGGGATTTTCTGGAGAGAAGCCAAAAAAGCAAATGCCCTGCACTGTAACTGCATGGGACTGGAGTCCACTGCTGTGAGATCATATCATTACAGGCTGCCGCTTACCCCAGGATCCAACCGGAATTAGATTTCTCCCTGGAGAGGCTCCCCCTGCAGGCCAAATGTTAGTAGGGGGATGGGGGGGCAAGAAGGGGTCAGTGCGAAAAGGAATCAGGCACACAGTGATTGGGCCTTCCAGGCAGTCCCCAGTGGCGCTGAGAAAGCAGCAGCCACAGCCAGGGGAGGAGAGCTCTCTCGTGGCTTACACACCATCATGAGTGTGTAGCTGAAATCTTAAGGGAGTGTTCACAGTGTGGAGGCTGCTAACAGCCACCGCAGCTGTGTTGTTAAATCAGCTACCACAGGGTTGGGCACAATGGAAGAATGTGGATACTTAGAAAACCCTGCTCACCTTGAAAAGGTATCGATCTCCCTGCTTAAACATTTCACTCTCTGTATGTTAGCGGATTCCCCTCCACACCTACAGTGAAATGCTGTGCAAGTTGGTTAACAACCAGGAGTCCCTGGCCTTTTCCTGACCTCTCTAGGGCTTAGGAAATTTCACTGTGACCTGAGGACAAGGCTGTTAGATTTTGTTCTGTATTTTTCAGGCAGGGTGCAGATTCCTCCCAGGATGAGATTACAACCTCCGCATTCCTCAGCGTCCAGCTGGATGAAGAGCTGGGAGGCAGCCCAGTGCAGGTAGATAAAACCACTGCTTCTGTAACTAATGACATGTGTGCCTTTGTCATGGCAAACCAGTTTCCTGCACCCCTCTCCGGTGAGAGACGCCGTCCTTCTGCGCCTCACTGTTAATAATGCTCAGGGGTGAATAAACTTTGCATCATGACAGTTGGTGCAAAGTGTCGGTAGCTGACACTGCTTGCTGGCAGGGAGGAGAGGAAAAACCTTGGATATATTTAGCTTCCCTTTCCGTAGGCCGCTGTACTGATCTGAAGTGCAAACTTCCAGAGTCAGCGTAGACAGCTGTTTTGATTCTTGGCTGTATTTAAAAATCAAAGCGCAAGGGAAAAGAAATGTGAGTGAGAGGAGAGTCTCTAGCGCCAGAGGGTAAATGCAGGCAGGAGAAAGAGGCAAAGAGCTCCCAAGAGCCGAATAAATTCCCCAGGGTTTCTAAGCTGGATCCACAGTGGGGTTAACCTGTCCAGAAGGGCCATATCTTTAGGAGATGGCACAAAGGCTCAGTGCAGCATCTCTCTCATATAGCTATAAATTTGGCCTTTCTAAAGTGCATATTTCTGTAGTATGTAGGTGCTGTTTGAGGGTTATAAAAGGCAGTGCAGGCAGCGTAAGATTTGACAAACCTCTTCTCCACTGCCCCCCAAGAGTGAAAGGCCTGAGGGGCTCAGGGAAGTGACTGTTTTGCAGCAGGAAGCTTAAACACGCAGTTTGTTTGTCTTTAAAGGGGGAAAAAAGTGTGTAACTCATCAGATCCCTGAGCGCGTGGTTCGTAGATTTCTTGTGACTCTAAAGGAGAGGTGGGGATTGAAATCCCATGATGGTTTCAGGATCCTCCTCAGAGCAAATGTCACATCTGTGGTGAGGGTCGGTTTCCCCTTATGATACCAGATGGCAACAGGCCTGTTTGCACGTTCATTTCCCCGTCCAGTTCTCTGCCACCAGACCCCAGCAATGGTGTAGCAGCCTTTGCACACCCTGCCCTGCCAGAGCTGCTTGGAAGAGGCTTTGTGCCAAGCGAAACCAGGAGCCCAACCCACGGACTAGTAAAAGTTATTGACTCAGCCCTTGCCAGCTTTGCTTCCTGTTATGATCAGCTGAGTTCCTGTTAGCATCTTCTCCAGTTGCGGTGCCAGAAGCCACCTTTTCAGGTGGTTTCTGCAGTGTGACAAGGGACTTTTATAGCTGCATCTACATCAGGTGGCCCCGGTCCCACGAAACGGACTTGACAAAGAATAGTAAAGATGAGGTGGCTGTTCAGCTGCGTAGCCAGAAGGCACCGAACACTCTTTACGTTAGTGTTTATTGCTGCTAGTCGGGTCAGGCTGCCGCATGTGGGGTCCCTGCTATGCAATTTTGAGGGCCTAATTTACCCACAGACCAGTTTCTGTGTGAGAAGCAGTGGTTTGGTTCCCTGCTCCCAGCGGGGGCATGCTCTGAGGGAGAAAAGGAGCAGCCTGCTTGGGAATCCCTAGCTGCTCTGCATCATCTCATATGTGACTCTGAGTTTCCTTCCCCCCAGAAACGAGTGGTGCAGGGAAAAGAGCCAGCTCATCTGATGAGCATGTTTGGCAGGAAACCTTTGATTGTCTACAAGGGTGGAACCTCCAGGGATGGAGGCCAGACGGCACCAGCCGCAACACGGCTGTTTCAGGTCCGGTCCAGCACCTCCGGCGCCACCAGAGCAGTGGAGGTACGTGATGGGAAAGCCAGCTAACCCCGAACATTGGGTTCACAGGTAGCAGTTGGAATGTAAGAACTTGTCACATCATGTTCCCTCTGAGAGCAGAGGCAAGGCCAGGTTAAACTTCCTGGCGGACTTGTACTAAATTGAAACAAACTTCGGAGTCTAGATAAGCTATCGAGAGCTTCCCCTTTTCCCATGGGTAAGTAGTAATAATCACCCTGTTCCCATGAGTTTATTAATACCATTTTATGTTGTTAAGGGCTTTTCTCCAAAGTTCCCAAAGGACTTTGCATACTAATATAAAGTAAGACTTTCACCCACCATTGAAGAGCATCAGCCTCTGGGGTGGGATGCAGCAGTTGCTTTAACAGGACACAACAATGGTACTTAACAGCTAAAGGCAGGAAGTGACAAGTATCTTGTCTCCAAATAAAATTTGAGCCAGGACTTGGGTTCATCCCCCTATTCTTGCTAAAAAATAAAAAAAAAATCCTGCTCATTAGTCATAAATACATGGTGTCTCCAGCAGCCTCCTAGCTCCATGCTAGGGTATTGGTTCATTACTGACCCAGGAGAAAAATGCCAACTACAGAATAAGCAATGCCAGTAGCATGGAGTTTGTTCTGTGGAGGTCTCCCCTCCGAGTACTTAAGTATCCTGCTGTCGTTAGTGAGATCTGGCAAGATCCCAGCCCTACCTATTCTGGCTGCAGGTCATCACACGCCCACACACATACACATCCTCACACACCTGTTTAATCTTCTCATGCTTGTTCTAGAATCTTTCCACTTCAGCAACTTGACTGCAACTGGCAGCGTAATGTTATCCCTGAGTCATTGGTGTTTGTATGGTGGATGGTTAAAGTTTGTTCAGCAGTGCCGGGGGGCGCTGATCATAGTCCTTATATAACTGTCAGTGGCAAAAATACCGACCCGTTTGATAGCTATGATGCTGTTGCTTTCCAGCTGGATGCTGTTGCCAGTGAACTGAACTCCAACGATGCATTTGTCCTGAAAACTCCCTCTACTGCTTATCTTTGGGTTGGCCAAGCAGCCAGCGACACCGAGATATCTGGGGCACAAGAGCTGCTGAAGATTCTGGGAGCTCGCCCAGTACAAATTGCTGAGGGAAGCGAGCCAGGTGAGGGAGGCCTGGCTGGGCCTCACAGATTCCTTACATTGTAGCTGCAATTTCTTGCTCTTCTTGGCAGTTGCCCAATGGGTATTTACTTTGGCTTTGATGTGGGAAGCCCCATCAAAGAGGTGACCAGCGTTTCTACCTCTGGGAAGCTCATCCTTCTAGGCTCTGCACTGAAAGAGATAAGGGTATGTCATACAAGAGGGAGTCCAGCCACTCAGCAGGAGGTATTCAAGTTAAGAGGCCTCCGGCTTATCTGGGAGTGGTAATGGGAGTTGGAGCCGATTCTAAACAGCCAGAGAACAATCGGGGACAAAGTCAACCCCACCCCTTCCCTGAGATACAAAGATTCTAGCCTCCTGGCTACCTGATCAAGGTGCAAGCAGGAAGCTAACTCTGACTCTGCTGTACTTAATCATAGAATCATAGAATCATAGAACTTGAGATCAGAAGGGACCATTATGATCATCTAGTCTGACCTCCTGCATGATGCAGGCCACAAAAGTTGACCCACCCACCCCTGAAATAACTCTCACCCTTGACTCAGCTGTTGAAGTCCCCAAATCCTGATTTGGTGACTTCAAGCAGCAGATAATCCTCTAGCAAACAACCCCTGCCCCATGCTCGGAGGAAGGCGAAAAACCTCCAGGGCCTCTGCCAATCTACCCCGGAGGAAAATTCCTTCCCGACCCCAAATATGGCGATCAGCTGAACCCCGAGCATGTGGCCAATATTCTCTATCCTGACACTTAGGAAAAGACTCCCAATATCCCAACATTTAAAATCGGTACTAACTCCCAGGTGGCACATTATTGACCTATTGGGTAAATCAAGTTATCCTATCAGATCATCCCTTCCATAAACTTATCAAGCTTAGTCTTAAAGCCGGAGAGGTCTTTTGCCCCCACTATGTCCCCCGGCAGGCCATTCCAGTATTTCACTCCTCTGACGGTCAGAAACCTTCGCCTAATTTCAAGCCTAAACTTCCCAACTGCCAATTTATATCCATTTGTTCTCGTATCCACATTAGCACTGAGCCGAAATAATTCCTCTCCCTCCCCGATATTGATCCCTCTGATATATATATACTTCATGATGCTTCCCTCTCTGTGGCATTGCCCTCCCATGTCAAGGATCCCGTGCGACTCCCTAGGCTACTTTAGCGTCATTGCTACATGCGGCTGCTTCCCTCACAGATGTATTCAGGAGCAGACGTGCCACTGAAGCAGCACCATTGCATAAGTCACTGGAGTTCATGATCAGACTCTGCGTAGTCCCTTGCAGTCTGCAGGTGGGCAAGGGATGTACCTTTGATGTCCCAGTGTTTTGGATAAAGCACATTATAGGGAGCACAGGAGGGATCCTTCCCTGTCCCCCTGCCACTGCAGCCCCAAGGTTGGGCACAGTCTGTGCATTGCCCAGGCGCGGAATGGCTACTCCAAAGCACCTTCTTTACACTAATGTGTAGCGGCCACTGGGGAATTTTGCTATAGGCATAAGAAGAGCAAACACACCTGGCCATACTCTGTGCATGAGCAGTATGTGCCTCTGTCCAGCCAGGTCTCAGACAAGCAGAGGGGATTAGCGAGGTCCCAGTGTGGGTAGCCCCCCAGTGGCGTGACAGCGGGTGTACATGGAAGGAGTGTCAGCATACCCTTCTCTCTTGCAGATAGCTTCTGGGAAGCTCTGGGTGGAAAAGCAGCGTATCGCACCTCCCCCCGGCTGAAGGACAGGAAGATGGACGTTAACCCCCCTCGCCTCTTTGCCTGCTCAAACAAGAGCGGACGCTTCATTGTGAGTGTGTGATGGACTAAGAGGCGGCGTTTCATAAGGAAACAAGCCTCCAGCTGCCAGGACTGGGGAAAACCCATCTCAGCCAGGCAATAGGCTACAGTTCTGCCTCCCAGGCCATTCCCCTACAAATGCACAGGGGGCTCCTCCCCAGGGGTCTCTGCAAAAGGAGCGTGTTAGCGCCACCCTGCTGCAAAGAAAGCAGCCAGCTCTAAAGCCTTGTTCTCACTACACCGAATCCCTGCAGCATCAAGCTAGGTCTCCTTTGCCTGAGGCTAGCAGTCAGGCTATTTTGGCTTTAACTCCAGCACTTGCTGAGTGACAGGGGTTAGGATTAGGAGTATGGGGTGTGTGAATGACTTAGGAGCACCAGAGCCTAAACTCTATTGTTTACCGGGGTGAACTGTGAATGAACTTGTGTTTCTATGGAAGAAACAGGCTGCTAACACTGGCCAGCTAGGTGTTGTGTGACCAGGTGCCATGTAAATTCCCCCTCCCTTATATGCTAATGCACCTTGTCACCACCAGAGCACCCCTTTGGGCCATGATGTGGCATTGCTGGGCTTCTTCTCTAGTGCTGCACCCCCGTCATCTACCATCCTGGGCTGTAGCAGTCTCCAGCTTCCATGGCCTGGCCCTCTGAGCCGGTCTTCTCTCAGTTCAGCGCCCTCTGGGGTAACAGGAAAAAATCAAAGCCGAATGCTCTGTATGCCAGGCCTTCAGCCCCCATCTGGGACTAATCTGTCTTTTGCCTCTTTAAATCCTGATGCTTGTGCTTCCTCTTGTTGCCTGATCCTTTTGAATGGTCAATAGTATGTGTAGTGATGGCCAGTTGATCCGAAGGCAATATGGTTCTTGTCCCAGAATCAGGTGACACAGAACTAAAAACCAATGAGTTCAATAACTTGTAGGGACCCTTTAGGCATATGGCAAGGACACACCCACTCAGGGCAAAGCCAAGTCTTAGAGACTTGTATTAAAATAAGGACTAAAGTCAGAAAAGCTCCAACCACATAAACAGATAGGAATATTACAATACTGGGGATGTCTCTGGTATCATTCTTTGCATAAGCTCTTAGATTTGCACAATGACACTCTTCCTGGAGGCCCTGGTGGTAAGAGACAAAGGACCAGCACTGTCACTGGCATGCCAAATGCATCCGATGGTCCAGATTTCTCAATGCCCAAGACTGGTGGTAGAGAACAATAGAGTAGAAGGGACAAATGGTGGAATGCCGACAATGATGGGAAAAGCTCCCTTCGACATGGTAATTTGCCCTGTTATAGGGTCTGAACATCATCATGAATATTCATGCGAAGGCTTAGCCTTCCATGCCCAAATCTAACTTCCTCACCCTCACAATATTGGGGTTACTTATCCTATAGGTTAACATATTAATACATATTAATGCCATTTAACTCATTATATTAGTCACCTCTTGTGCAAGCAGATTTGCAGTTATCACTTCCATGAGCTTGCAGTTGCCATTTACTGTTAGGTTTCAACTCCTGCTATTAAGCAAACTATTCCTAGTTCCCCAAAATCTAAGCGTTACTATTAGGCCATTTATCTAGCCAGTGGTCACGGGCTTACTCTACCTGACTATACTCATGAAAACTTGCTTAAACTACTGTCTGACAGGATACAGGCCTGTAGTTTCCTGGTGTTACAGCAAAAGCTAAGCTAGCCCTATGGGCTACACCAGGGGTAGGCAACCTTTGGCACGCGGGCCGAAGGCGGCACACGAGCTGATTTTCAGTGGCACTCACACTGCCCGGGTCCTGGCCACTGGTCCGGGGGGGCTCTGCATTTTAATTTCATTAAATGAAGCTTCTTAAACATTTTAAAAACCTTATTTACTTTACATACAACAATAGTTTAGTTATATATTACAGACTTATAGAAAGAGACCTTCTAAAAACGTTAAAATTTATTACTGGCACGCGAAACCTTAAATCAGAGTGAATAAATGAAGACTCGGCCCCCCACTTCTGAAAGGTTGCCGACCCCTGTTCTATTGCTTCAAGTTTATAGAACTTTTGAGGAATTACAAATACTTAAAAGCAGCAAAGAATCCTGTGGCACCTTATAGACTANAGAGTGAATAAATGAAGACTCGGCACACCACTTCTGAAAGGTTGCTGACCCCTGTTCTATTGCTTCAAGTTTATAGAACTTTTGAGGAATTACAAATACTTAAAGCATTCTCTCAGATAACATCTGATGGTCTTCTCTTCAAAAGTCAGGCCACAGATCGAATGTACATTTTTACACCTCAGCTGTCCCAAAATCTTAAAGGGACAGACTGTACCATCACACACCTCATTCCCCAGTGGTAATATCAGCGCCTCCATGAACTGGTTTCCCCATGTGACATAAAATGATACAAACTTGTGTGGCTCCCCCTGAAGGATCTGATCCTCCTCTAACCTCATTCTTTTCAGATTGAAGAGGTTCCTGGAGAGCTAACCCAAGATGACCTTGCTACAGATGATGTTATGATCCTTGACACATGGGACCAGGTACCTTCAAATATATTTACTAGGGGGAAAGCAAAGAGAGGATAGTGCATATGGACCATATGGCTTTAGGCTGAGAGACCCACAGTCAAAATAATTAGAAATAGAAAAGATCATGGAATCCACCCCCCTACAAGCTTGAGACCAAGTCAGCCAAAAGAGGATGGATCAGATATTAAACGATATTCATTTTAACCCAAAGGTTGAGGGTGGAGTTGGGCTCCCGCCACTTCCTTTGGTCAGATGATGGACCAAAGGAGATAGGCTATGGTGGATCCCAGCACAGTCTGTCGTCTCTCTCTCAGACTGTAAGCTCGTGAGGGGTTGGTCTCCTGCCTTGTCTGTATATGACTGAGCATGTTGTCAGCATTCAACAAATAATTATATTGGCTACTGGTTTCTTAAGGAAAAAAGACGGCTTCTTGGTTGTCAACCAAAAGGCAGTCTGGAGAGGGGCATGCTATAGCTGTTCAGTGTAAAGATGCAGTTCAAACACCAACTGATTCTCCCATGTATCAGATTTGCATGTAATTGTTCCTACGTTGCAGACTTATTACTGGCCAGAAGCTCTCTCTTAAACTTCGCCAGCAGTAGTATTCACTTCGTTTACCGGGATGAGTAATTCAGTCAAAGTAGCATGGATTTATTCTAGTTCTGTATCATGCTCCCTGAGACATTTTTCAGACTTCTGTTTCACTTCAGATAGAGGCTGACGCTGTTTGTTTGATTTTTAATCTGTAGGTCTTTGTCTGGATTGGAAATGAGTCTCTTGAAGAGGAAAAGACTGAGGCCGTGACATCCGGTAATAATCACATGACCCTCTCCTCCTAAATAACTCTTCTCTGTTGATCTTCACCTCCAGTTTGATCACTTGGAGTAGAGGGTTGAACATTTTGAAAAACACGAGTCTTCATGACAGTATAAAATTGACAGACTAGTACATTTACAAGGAGTCACTTATGTCTGTAGGAGTCTGGAAGGATCCCTGTAGCTCTGCCTCAGGAGCTACTGGTTGTCATACATACTGCACTCAGCTTCCAGCAGTGAAAAAATAACCCTTAGGATAAATGAATGATTTTACTTATGCCTGCGAGAGAACCCATAATTTTCTGTCTCAGCTGCCTGCCCTTTAAGCCGTACACCTAAATGCACAGCTGAGCAGTACAGTGGGTAAACAACTTCTTAATGGAACGTTGAATCCCTNTAAGCCGTACACCTAAATGCACAGCTGAGCAGTACAGTGGGTAAACAACTTCTTAATGGAAGGTTAAATCCCGAATGGGAGTTAAGTGATCATTGTGTCTGACAGGATAGGATGGTGCTTTGCTGTTTAAATAGTAATATTCATTAGGGGTGCAGTCATGTAAATCACATGTGAAAAGAGCAGTTTATATCTCTGATTGAACCCTGCCAGCTGCTTGGCTTGTGGTTGAAAGCAGCTCCTGGGACAGGCTGCCAGTAGACCTAGATAAAAACCCACTAGCAGTATCACCTATTTAAAAATACATTTTAGAAACTAGAGCCAGCCTGACATTATGCCTCTGTTTTGCATTTAGCTTTTCCAGAGCCTCTTTCTCTGATTGCTCCATATGGAGATGTAGTGATTTTATGGGCTCTTCTTACTTGTGTATTTGCAGCTAAAAGGTACATTGAGACTGATCCTGCCAACCGAGATAAGAGAACTCTTATCACTATCATCAAGCAAGGATTCGAACCTCCCACCTTCTCTGGCTGGTTCCTGGGCTGGGATGACGATTACTGGACTGTTGATCCTCTGGAGAGGGCCATGGCAGAGCTGGCTGCCTAAGCAAAGAGGATCCTTTTTTAAATAGAGCAAGTTTGGTGCCTTCAATGCCTACAGAGCTACTTCCTCCTGCAGGAGACACATTAATGTGGCAACTGTTTTTAATAGCTGTGCAATAATTAAAGAAATCCATGATGAGTCCTATCACTCTACCCGCTGCTTTGAACGTGGTGTTTAATACAATAAAGCTTACATGGAACATGCGAACACTAAAAACGTTCCCGTTTGTTTTGTTTCAGCTACTTGGAAGAAAACTGGGTTAGACAGAAATTGTATAGCAGTGTTGGTCTAAACTTTGGACTATCTTGAAATAGAGACTTAAAAAACCCCAAACTATCTTCCTTGTGCTACTTTCACAAATGTATTAGCTGCCACCTGTGAGGTCCCCCTGTTGGTGCAGATCTGTTACTAATGTTTTTTTATTGCACAAAACTAGCCAATGAGTGGGAAGCAAATTATGGTCTTTTTAAAGTTTTTTTTTTTTTTTTATTCCAGTGCTTCTAAGTGTGTGGAAAAGGACTGAACTGGTAGGAATATATTATGGAATGCAGCAATAAACTAGAAGCTGCCTCTTGTTTACAGTAGATCATAGAAGCAACTGAGGTTTGGTCCACTTGCTTTAGATGTTTTAATGAACTAACGCTAGATCAGGGGGTCGGCAACCTTTCAGAAGTGGGGTGCCGAGTCTTCATTTATTCACGCTAATGTAAGGTTTTGCGTGCCAGCAATACATTTTAACATTTTTAGAAGGTCTCTTTCTATAAGTCTATAATATATAACTAAACTATTGTTGTATGTAAAGTAAATAAGGTTTTTAAAATGTTTAAGAAGCTTCATTTAAAATTTGTGTATTAAATTAAAAGGCAGAGCCCTCCGGACCGGTGGCCAGGACCCAGGCAGTGTGAGTGCCACTGAAAATCAGCTCGTGTGCCGCCTTTGGCACGTGTGCCATAGGTTGCCTACCCCTGTGCTAGATCCTTGCAGGAAATGGTTCATTTTATTAACCTGTTGCTATTAGTGGGCTTGGAACCCCAGCACTAAACGCGGAAGCAGCTTCATGTGTTGAATGAAATGCTGAATCCCAGGGCTGAGGTTTGCACTGGGCAGACAGAGCAATACCATGCAACTACACCGATGGAGCCAGTGTGTGGCTACTCGTTGGTACGCCCAGGAGAGCTGGTTTCATTGCCATAAAATGCAGCACGCTTTCCCTCTGCTGAATGGAATGACCACTCTGGCCTTATTACTAACTGAGTGAGACTGAATGATCTGAGCTGGGCTTTTTATCATCACTCCCCTGCAAAAGCATGTTGCTGTTTCTGCCACAAGAGAGACGCTCTGCAGGTTTCAGCCTACAGCACTCCGGTATTACAGAAAAGGCCTCCTTTAA
Source organism: Platysternon megacephalum (assembly GCA_003942145.1). NCBI lineage: Eukaryota > Metazoa > Chordata > Testudines > Platysternidae > Platysternon > Platysternon megacephalum. Next base: position 4,934,389 of record QXTE01000069.1, on the reverse strand, counting down.
AAAAAAAAAAAAAAAGCAGCATAATGGTTCCATAAAGAATGTGCCATTGGGGAAATCTGTAGCAAGATCTCTGGTGGAAGAAAAAGTAGAGGATAAAGCAGCTGCTGATAAAATCAAGGCTAGGACAGCATCTCTGGATATAAAGTGCAAATAAAAAAGTAGCAAAGACCGTTCAGCTAGAGAGAAAGGAATGGTGCTGCATTATCCTGGCTCCCCTTCACACAGCTGTTCTTGAGTCTGTAAATGCAAAGTGTCCGAGCAGAATATTAAGTGGAGGGTAGGCCAGCATGTCTGCATATGCTCTCATGTTGGGGATGATAGTTCCACTCAGGCTGTAATTGTATCAGACTGGACACTCCCTCTCTATTCTCAAAGAAAATAGATTGTCATTTTTACATGAGAACAGTATAAAGTCCCTATAAGGATTTAGTTTTGAAGGCAGATACACCACAGTTGGCCTCTAGTTTTTAAAACAGCATAGTAACTGCTACTCAGTAGAACTATATTCAGCTTTATTGGTCCTGTGTTTCCTCCCTATTAAAAGAATGATCTGGGCTTCAGCTCACTGTAAAACACAGAAAAGTTGTGTTCCCTTACAAGTGAAGCAAATTGTTTGTTAGCAGCAAATTAAGAGGGTATCACCTCCAGGTATCAACTCGTACAAGAAGTGGTTTATATGGAGAGAGAAAGCACCTTTGCTCTGGCTCACACTCCTTGCAGGAGTACAGAGTACCTCAGGAAAGGAGCAAGAGCTTTTCATTTGTATGAAACAATGGAGTGAGCTAAGGGGGAAGGTGCAAGCAAAGGTTCATACACAGCATTAGTACAGAACGTTGAGCAGTGCTGGTTTAGAAGAAGGTGCTGGTTAGAATTAGGCACCAAGTTACTGTCTGTGTAATCGTGCAGCCGCGCTCTGGGTCTTTTCACAAATCCCTAAAAACCTTTTCCCAGCCGCCCACAGTGATTTCATCTCACCGAACTCCAGAGCTAATGGCATCCCCTACCAACTAGCAATAGAGCTCAACTGCGAATTCTTACAGCTGCAGAACAAATGCCAGGCACTCCAGTGCACTGAGCATTCAAATTAGACTTTGTATGTTCCAATATCCTAGTCAGTCAAACAGTCCAAGTCCTTGAGAAAGTGAGTGGATAGATCAGAGGAATGTGGATTTTTTTTTTGTTCAAGAGGAGGGCTGAGTTCTTCCACCATAAGCACCTCTTACATCGCCCGTATTACAGCTAATAAGCCCTCATGAAAGGATTGCATACTACATTTTGTCGTACAGGAAATCCTGACTCATAGCATGTAGGTATAAGAACAAGACAGACCAGTAGTCACAGACAACATAGAACGGAGTGCCGCAGGAACGGTTCTTAATGCACATAATCAGTTTGTGGGGCAGTAAGAATTCATCCAGAAAATGTTGGTCAAGAACAAAAGTTGCTTTTTAGCTTATCATTCCATTACTAAATAGAAGTGATGTAAACACAAAATGAATCACACCTGAGAAGTGATTAAACAAGAAAATACATACTTTATTAAGGGCAGCGTGATAACAAGGGCACTTCTGGAATCCATCATTGTCTTTGTTTGTTTTTGTCCTCCACTCCAACTACCCATGCTTAAAGATGAGGGGCCCAGATCAGTGGAGTTGTTCCAGTGCAGAATCTGGCTCAACATTTCACCACAATCTCTCATTATATCTGCTAAACAGGTGCAAGATATGGCTGTGCATTTCCAGATATGCATGTGAAGTCGAGGATTAGCAGAACTGAAGAAGCCACATGCTTCTGGTTTAGCTATATATGCGAATCACCGTGAGAATTTTTATTTCCTGTTTGCTCTCTCTGTTGTGATTATTTGCTTCCAGTCAGATGAGACAGAGATTTATAAAACTAGTAGCACTGCTCAGAGCAATATCAATTGGAAACATCAAAGCAATGAAACTTCTAGTATTACACTAGAAAGGGAGTCAGAGGGAATCTAAACTACAAATAAGTAGTCCAATTGAGATCAGAAAAAGAGGGGAGTTGACTGAATTTTGAAATAGTGGACCAAATAGCTAAATCTCTTTTCTTGCATCGTTCTTTAAAACTGCAACATAGAAATGTTTAATTTGTACTACACATATATTGCACTAAGATTAACAAGACAAAATGTAAAAGGTTATGAAATCTTCACATAGTATGCAATCACAACTGTAAGTGTTGAATGTCAAATGTTGCTTTTCAGCAGAAAACAAGTAAAAATAGTCACCAATTTCCTCTAACAGACAGAAAAGCTGTGTATAGATCTTTTATAAAAAATGAAGTACAAGACTTTAAAATTACCTTATTTGCAAGAGATGCAAGTCTTAGGACTAACATACAGCACTTCAAATTGTTTACAAGTATATTTAAAATCAAGACAAAAAAGGCTACTTATTTACAAACAAAACTCAGATTTTTTTTTTTAAAAAGGAACATTCCTTTAAAAAGCGGATGCACAAATAAAGGCAGATCCAGAGACATTTTAAGTGCTTTAAAAAAGGCATTAATCAATACAGACAGACACACAAACCGTGACAACTGGATAGCGTATACAAACATTGTATCCATAACTACAGCGTGCTCATGCCTTTTCCGCTGTTACAGCAAGGCAGGGGTGGAAAGTTTAATTTCAGCAGTGCTGGGAAACTGCTGCATCTTGCAAGAGGGAAGACTGCATTTTAAGAAGCCACTGACCTGATTTTCAGAGAGATCGAGTATACACATTGTTTTACTGTAGCAATTGGGCAGAACTGAAGGAACAGTCTGTGTGGCTACCAAGAGATTCCAGCTTACATTCCCTCCACACCCAGCGCCAGGAACCCTTTTCTCTAAAGGGAACATCACCTCAGAGAGTGTGTGTGGCTGATGAGAGGTAACCACTTCTCTGGTGTGTGATCATCTCACAGCCCTTCCAGAAGTGAGCTCTTCACACAAAGTGGTCATCTCATTTGCAAATGGGATGTGTGTGCAGGTTACAAACGCTTGTGACCCACAGGAACATTAAAACAAGCATCTATTTTAAATTAAGAGCAGAGTTTGTTTATATAAATTGCAGAAGATTTTGATCAGTCACACTCACATACACACTCAAGTATCACACAAAAAAGGCCCCTTTAAAGATCCCCTCTGCTAACATTGCTTTAAGCTTTAGCAGCTAATTTGGTTTCACAGACCAGTCCTGCTGGGGAAGACCCCTTTTCCCACTACATCCCAACAAGTTTAGTGTTTTGCACCCATGATGCCCTGCAGCAGGTCTATGGGCAGGGGGAAGACGATGGTGGAGTTCTTCTCTGCAGCGATGGTGGTCAGAGTCTGCAGGTAGCGAAGCTGAAGGGCAGCAGGGGACTCTGAAATAACTATAGAGGCTTCTTTCAGGGCCCTGGAGGCGTTCATTTCACCCTCCGCCGCAATTACCTGAGGAAAAAAAATGCATGAAACAGCAGGTCTAGCACAGTGCTAAAATGGAGGCTAGTTTGACTATTTCAGTCTCTTCCGTTGTAAGACAAGACAGTGCTCAAATGAGACAGCTTCAAACAAAAGTTTTGGGCACCCTTTGTGCAGATTTGGTTTACAACTGAAGAGATTTGTACCTTATGAATAGGGCCCTATCAAATTCACGATCCATTTTGGTCAATTTCACGGTCATAGGATTTTAAAAATCATAAATTTCATGATTTCAGCTATTTAAATCTGAAAATTCAGTGTTGTAGGGGATCCTGACCCAAAAAGGAGTTGTGTGTGTGTGTGTGTGTGTGTGTGTGTGTGTGTGTGTAGGGGGCGAGGGGGCGTCACAAAGTTATTGTGTGTGGGGGCGGGGTTTGCAGTACTACTACCCTTCTGCGCTGCTGCTAGTGGCAGCGCTGCCTTCAGAGCTGGGCAGCTGGAGCGCGGCGGCTGCTGGCCAGGAGCCCAGCTCTGAAGGCAGAGTCCCCACTAGCTCAGTGCAGGAGTAAGGATGGCATGGTCTGGTATTGCCACCCTTACTTCTGCACTGCTGCCTGCAGAGCTGGGCCCTGTCAGCAGCCACCGCTCTCCGGCTGCCCAGCTCTGAAGGCAGCCGCGCAGAAGTAAGGGTGGCATGGTACGGTATTGCCACCCTTGCTTCTGTGCTGCTGCTGGCAGGGCGCTGCCTTCAGAGCTGGGTGCCCGGCCAGCAGCCGCCGCTCTCCATCCACCCAGCTCTGAAGGCAGCGCAGAAGTAAAGGTGACAATACCGTGATCCCCCCTAAAATAACCTTGCAACTCCCTTTTGGGTCAGGACCCCCAATTTGAGAAACACTGGTCTCCCCTGTGAACTCTGTATAGCATAGGGTAAAAGCGCACAAAAGACCAGATTTCATGAGGGGAGACCAGACTTCATGGTCTGTGACACATTTTTCATGGCCGTGAATTCAGGACTTAGGAAACAGCTGCTAGGACAACCTGCCAAACAACCCCCTTCAGGAGCCAGCAGAAGGGACTAGGGCACACGCTGCTGCTGCACCTTGTGGACACTTCTTGTGGGTGTTAGTGGAAACTGTAGTGCAGAGACCTGAGCAGAGGGGCCAATTAAACCTGAATCCACTGCTGTGCAACAAAGTTATACATTAAACATGGCTTCTCCTGTAAGCTAAATCAAAGCACAATATTCATTGACTTTACTGCTACACCCTGGGAGGGATGGGACGGGATAGAGAGGAATAAACTCATCTTCATATTTCAGTGACGTAAGATTCACTTTGAACATCAAGCTATGAAACAAGCTGAGGTAGATACAAAGTGGTTGTCCTCAGATTTAAGGGTGACTGCAACATACTAAACAGCTAAACCAACAACATCAGAACTCATGATTATAGACCTCACCGGCTAGTAATCCCACTGGGGGTCCAGATCTGAGATTGTGCATCAATACCAGATCCCTTTAAAGCCACAGAAGCCAGACTGGATAGGATGAGGGTGGTGGCATGGTGAAGTATAGTGTACTGGTTCCTGAGTGGGGCAAGGTAGGTATGTGGAGGATACTTCTTTCTATACAATACAGTCCACTCTGATTACTCTTGCAATGGGTCTCCATCCTTTTAACCATCAGCCTAAGTTAAATTATTTGCAGATTTCATACTGTTTAGCTACCCCAGAACAGGTCTAGGAATTACCATTTGGAAATACAAGTTATTGCCTAGAACCAAGGCCTCTTTCTAGCTGCCCTCCCAAGTTCACCTTCCATAACTCCTAGCACCTGGGCCAATGAAATACAGATTTGCTCTCGTTTTTATTTCCCCACAGAAATACAAGAGAGTCTGAACAATTTTTAAACAGGAATATACAAGTGGTTCACGAGGTCTCATGAACTATTTCCCTAGGGGGTGAGTCTCTCCTCTGTCTGTATATTATAATTAAGGCTGCTATTTAATCTGAGTATTTTTAGTAAAAAAGTCACGGACAGATCACGGGCTAAAAACCAAAAAAAATCACAGCCCCTGACTTGTCCATGATTTATACTAAAAATACTCATGATTGAATCTTGGAGGGGTCCGCTGTGGGGGGGAAAGCTGGGGAGGAACCCCAGGAGGCCCGCTGTTGCTCAGGCCCCCGCTAGTGGGAGAGGAGTCCCGGGGGGGCGGCTGCTGCTCTGGCCCCCACTGGGAGGAGGGAGCCCTGGGGGGCCAGCGGCTGCTCCGACCATCCCAGGACTGCTAAGTCCCCGGGGCCAGCCGCATCGGCCACTGCTCGGGCAGTCCCCGGGGCCAGCCGCATCGGCCACTGCCCGGGCAGTCCCCGGGGCCAGCCGCCTCGGCCACTGCTCGGGCAGTCCCCGGGGCCAGCTGCATCGGCCACTGCTCGGGCAGTCCCTGGGGCCAGCTGCCCGGGGCTACCAATGCAGCGGCCAGTGCAGCTGGCTACGGGACCTCCCGAGCGGCTGGCTGCAGAGCTGCTCCAGCAGCGACCAGCGTGGCTGTCCCCAGGGCTGTCTGAGCACCTGGCCCCGGGGCTAGCTGCTTGGGCGGCGCCAAGGTTAGCCACACTGGCTGCTGCAGGAGTCACGGAGGTCACAGGAAGTCACAGAATCCACGACTTCCGCAATCTCTGTGACAGACACGTAGCCCTAATGATAATAAATAAGAAGTTGGATGCCAAGAGTCAAAAGGGAAATAAAAGGATACCCTTAAGTCAAATGTAAGTTCCATAGCATCAGATGGACTATGGTGAAACCTCCCATTGCTGAATGGTGATCTTCGGGTTTCACAACGAAGATTTGTTTTTCTGATCAGACGAGGCTCTGAGCAGACTATTAACGTGTTCCTACTAGTGAGAGACAAACTTCTGAACCTCTGTCTCAGACTGGAATTCTTAAACAAAACCTGCAGTTTCACACTCAAGCTAACTCAGTAAATACAAAACACACAAAATGCTTCCTGGGTTCCCCAGAGGATCGGGAAACCAACAGAGGGAGCACGTTCCACAGCACAAGGTCCTTTCTGGTGAGAAAGCTTCCCAGAGCTTAGCAACAGGGCTGAGTTCACCTATCAAAACCAAAAGTCTCAGGGGATCTTAAATGCTTTACATCAGATTTTCCCACCCTACACTACAAGCAAAAGGGAGTAACACCACCAAATGGATGAAGAGGGCTGCAGAGTACTTTACAAACATTTAGCCTCATGAGCTCCCTAATGCATTATATTATTTTCTTTTTTCCCCTCAAATGGAGACAGAGTATAAGAGACTTGCCTAAAGCCACAGCAAGTTGATAGAAGAGCTGGAAACAATGCAGAAGTCATGACAGTCTCACACTTCAGCCACTAGGTCACGTGATCTCTCAAGACTCCATTCTATTTAAGTTTTTCAGAACTTGCTCTTGGGGGGAAGGTTGGGATTTCAGGGTTCACAAAAGTGAGACAGATAGTGTGACCCAGGATGAGTGCTGGCTTCCAAAGACAGCTCTACCAGAATCTTGCCCTGCATACCCCATGCTATTCTGGCTGAAAATCTCCATCCTCAGAGAGAGCTTCACGTGACGTTATTGATGAAAACCAAAGTATGTTGAAGCTACTGTGTTACCTTGGCTCTTGCCTCCCGGGCAGCTTCTGCTTCAGCAGCCATTGCTCTCTGTAGCTGGACTGGCAACTTTACATCCTTAATCTCCACGCGTTCCACCTTAATTCCCCATTCATCTGTTGCCTCATCGAGTGTGACCTGTTAAAGAGGCAAGACAAAGATGCTAGATTCATTTACTTGGCTACATTACAAAAATCATGGGTAAAAAAAATAACTTAGTGTTTAAACAAAGACACAGAACACATGAATTGAGTCAATAAATAATATTAATATTTGGACATCTCCTTGCACCGGAGGATCTCAATGCACTTAGCTGATTGTTGTGTCATCGTTGAACCATGTAATATCAAACATTTTGAGAAGGGAGCACAAGCTGGTGGTCATCTCTTCGAACTATAACATAGGCCTGAAATACTGGTGCAACCCACCCTTCAGGCAACAGTGGTCCTCCCTCTGTCCCAAGATTCTGTCTGCATCAAGCTGGGGAGGGGCTTCTCAAGCGTCCATGAACACGATTCTAGCATCCCTTTGCAGCTGTCTTCACAGCTCAAGGCAGGACCTTTTTATTAGAGTCAGGCAGTAGTTTTGCCTCTTTGGGATTATTTTTCTTTACTCCACCCTGCCACCTACAAATTTTAAAGCTAAAAACTAGATCTCATTGGCTCACTATTGCCTTATTTGCTCCTTTTTATATTTGTATGCTGTCACAACAGCTCTCATGGAAGCTTTATACAAAACCCCAAATCCAAGGTTCACCTAGATATGCTCGGCTCTTCTCTGTACTGGTGTACAAGCCTGACCCTGCAAGGTGCTCATAGCCCTATAGTTAAGCTTTTCTGATTAGAGAAGCAATGCACCCAACACTGCTCATACCTGCATGCTGTGTGCAATTTCTTCTCGATCAGACAGGATCTGAGAGAGGTTCTTGGTCCCCAAAACGTTCCTCAGGGTGGTTTGTGCCAGGAGCCGGGTGGCCGAGTCAGCATTTGTGATATTTGCAACAGCAAGGGTGGCATTCTGGACTTTGTAATAAACCACTCCATCCACGTTAACTGTCACAGAGTCCTTGGTAAGGATCTATAGGGAGGTAAGAATTCTAATAATTAAGCAGAACAACAACGACAAATGAAAAAAACAGAAGAAACTCTAATTATACTACGAGAGAGAAACGGGCCTATTTGAGTGGGGCCTAGTCTACAAGTTTCTATTTTCTTTAGGTTCGGTAAACTTTTTCTTCTTCTTTTAAGCTTAAGTAGGATTTATATTAATAGAATCTGACAGGTCTTTTGCTCTGAGATGACCTTCATCCAATCAGGCCACCAACTGTTTAGCGCTCCAATTCTTTGCCAGCAAAAAGCCCAGAATATTTTAAGGAATACTAAGAGAATGAAATATGGCTGAGTCTAAGTATGAGTGAAATAAGAAACAAGAAGCTATTACATCACTGTTCACATCTAGAACGTGTAGAAACCCAGAGGTACTTGACAACTCTGACTATCAAGCAGAGACAACATCCTCTGGTTCCCTGAATTGCAGGCCTGCCTCTGATGTTCTGAAGACCAGTGAACTATAGTCACTCTCTTTGTTTTTTATTTTAACTTTTTCTTTTTCCTATTGTGGTTTGACAGGGAAGCCTATCACCCCTAATTATGATTTTTCCTTTAACACTTTCTAAGATGTGAATGAGCAAGTGTGTGTGTGTGTAAGAAATAGCACATGCGTATTCAAATTTTAAGTCCTACTTTAAATCACTTTGTGTTAACATGGACAATACAAATGTGTCTGTGCAAACTACTCTGCTCCCAAAGGGAACTTATGGGTTATATATATGGAGATATACCTATCTCATAGAGCTGGAAGGGACCCCGAAAGGTCATCGAGTCCAGCCCCCTGCCTTCACTAGCAGGACCAATTTTGCCCCAGATCCCTAAGTGGCCCCCTCAAGGATTGAACTCACAACCCTGGGTTTAGCAGACCAATGCTCAAACCACTGAGCTATCCCTCCCCCTTGTTAATCACTACGTATCATAGCAGAAATAAACTGGTCAGGGAATGAGTCAGCTATTGAAATCACCTAGTAAGAGGGTACCTCCTTAGGTTTCCAGGGAGTGTATGTATAAAACTGATCATGTGTTACATTAACTTCATGAGACATGTCTTGATTGTGTTCATCCAATGAGCTGGTCAATAGTTTAGTCCATTTTAACTGTAATTTTGATTTGATACTTGTGCTGTTTACTCATTAATTAGTTCAGTAAAAATTATAGTAGTTAGTAGTTTTGATTTTAAGGTTGCCTTTTATTAATTTGTAATAAAATCCATAAAAATAATAAAGCTGTTTTTTCTTTCAAAATTGCAACAAAAGTCACAACATTTTCTCCAGGGTTAAAAGTAATTTAGTAAAGTATTTAAGAGGTACAGTTCTGTACCTAAATTTATATCTTTATCCTTCACAATTATATGCTGGCAATACCATGTGGGGAACAATCCTGAGTCTGCCAGGAGGGGTAGTCCTAAAACTGTAGGTTGTTTCTATCTCAAAAGAATACAATGTGTAGGGGCACACATGTGTATGTATATTTACATATACGCATATATGTGAATGAACCATCTCAGGCTTAAACTCCTTTAGACTAGGAGGAATTTGCGGTCAAGCTGCTTGTCACTCAAAAGTAACTTTTTGCTAGGTTTGCAATAAGGTGTTATTGACCTCAAGGTCATGAGGTGTTAAAAACCCCATATAGGTAAACAAAAAACAAAACAACAAAATAGTTCCAGAATATTTCCCAGAAGCAGAACAGACTAATCTGTCATAAGCAAAGTGGCAAGATAAAAGGACAGATACCATATATCAGAGAGTGGGCAAAAGCTCATATTAGTACCCTGGACTGAATAGTAGTGTGAGGCAGTGTACATCATTGAGTGCCCAAATCCCTAGGCCCTTCTGGAAGGGGAGGCTCTGAGAACATTCAGAAAGCAATAGGGCTGAGAATACTCCAAGGTTTTTATTTAAATGCAAAGGTAGGAGTTTGGACCATTCCATTTCCACATGGTTAAGGATTGCTCTCTGGTTAAGAGCAAAAAAGCAGACTATCAAAATAATGTATAATGACGGATGACTTGTTTGATATTTGTATATGTGGGGATGTCACTTACAACATGGGTGCCATCTCATAGCAGATATAGCAGGGGTCGGCAACCTTTCAGAAGTGGTGTGCCGAGTCTTCATTTATTCACTCTAATTTAAGGTTTCGCGTGCCAGTAATACATTTTAATGTTTTTAGAAGGTCTCTTTCTCTAAGTCTATAATATATAACTAAACTATTGTTGTATATAAAGTAAATAAGGTTTTTAAAATGTTTAAGAAGCTTCATTTAAAATTAAATTAAAATGCAGAGCCTCCCGTACCGGTGGCCAGGACCCGGGCAGCGTGAGTGCCACTGAAAATCAGCTCGCGTGCTGCCTTCGGCACACGTGCCATAGGTTGCCTACCCCTGAGATATAGGGTGCTTGTGATTCTCACATCCATGGTACATTACTTATGAGACCACACTCATCAGATAAGATGCACCTGACTATGTGTGTCAATATATAAATCAAGAACAAAGTAGGTGACCTACTTAGTAACCAGATAGAAAAAAAGGAAGTGGTATTTTTACTCTGCTCTTTAAAAAGAATGCCTCAAACAGGAATTTCCATGTAGGTGTGGGTAAAACAGAAGACAATGCCATTAGTCAGTGCTTATCTGACAAAACAGAAATGGCCATATAAACCAATCTAGCCTGCGACCCTGTCTCAGCAGTGGCCAATGCCAGCTTCTTTAGAGACAAGTGTAAACCCCCCCAATAAGACACCTTGCAATATAAAGTTATACAATAGAGAGAGGTTTCTGCCAGTTAATGCCCAAGGCACTGATAAGCCTTGCAAGTATTTTCCCCAATATGTGCAACTGCAGATGCTTTTCTTCTGAATAATCCTTTTTGCAATCTTATTGCTGTAGGACATTATGGAGACAAATAGCTTAATTACATGTTGCATAATCCAGCACTCCAAGTATAGCAAGAGGCAACCAATTTACATCAGTTTATAACACCCCCATCACCTACTTAACACAGAGAAAGGACTTTGATTTTTTCCATTCTCCTCTTTAAAGCACGTGTTACAAAAGTACATACATAGGAATAGGAAGGCTCAACATAATACTTAACTGTGCTCTTTCCTCTCTGAGAATAAAACAGTTTTGACTTTGGCTGGATGAGGAGGTTTTAAATTGCTCTACTATTCTATGTGCATAAATACAACGTAAACTGCAAACACTCATACGATAACTTAACCAGACCCTGAGGCAGAAGCCCTTTCTCTTCTTCAGGACCAAATGTTTATATCACTTCTTAATGGGTTCAAAGGAGAGAGGAAAATACTGTGGTTTGCCAAGGAACACAGAGCTCTGCATTCAGATGCTTCCACAGAGATGAAAAGAATAGCTGGAATGGTACTGCTTAAAAGCAGCACTTCCCAAGCAGCAGCAAGGTTATGACTTTTTTTTTTTTTTTAAATTGTTAAAGCACTGAATTTGGCTCTCCTGGAAAACTGGAGAAATGAGGAAAAACACTTCAAAACTACTCTAGAAAAGCTTGTGAGGAACCACTCACATCACCTGGCTACTTAAGAAATTAGTTTACCCAGCGAGAAGGCCTAATGGATTTCATCTGGCCTGGCACCAGTTTTATTTATTGCTTTTCTTATGGCTGTTGATAACAGAATGAGACATGGATTTGCCGAGCATCCACTGCATGCTTTTAATTGGACTAAGATGTCATATCTTGATTGCAGTGGGAATGGTACGCTGCAGAGACTTTCCAAGCCAAGTTCTAATGATCTATTATGTTTGTATTATTATTTAATATTTGTAAGCAGTGCAAGAGACACGCTTGGCACTTAATTGAGAGAACAAAGACACCGCCTCTCTCCAAGGAGTTTATAGTCAAGGATAGATACAACAAAGTGTAACTTCGGGAGAGATGATCTCTGGCAAGGGAAAATGACATACAAAATGAAGTCATGAGGCTGCTTATAATGTTAGTTCCTTTTAAGATGATCATAAAAACACACTCCATTGTGCAGGGCTGGGAAAAGTAGAGTCCATGTCTAAGGGATTGTGGCCTTTGAGAAGGGTCATGGAGGAGGGGGCGCGTGGTCTGCTTGGCCAGCTACACCTGCTGCCCTTACACCTCAGAATACATGAGTTACAAACTTGTTGGAGCAGTAACATCATAAGGAAAGAGTTTTGAATGTGTCAGATCACACTGCTCAGAATCCAAATATGCCAGTGGAACTATGTGTGTTTTACAAAACTGATTTGGTCAATACCAACAGATTTTAATAGGGCAATAGCTGGAGAGAATTCCTTGGAAAACATCTCCTGGCAAATCAGGAAGTAGAAGGGGGTTCAGAGAACCTTAAAGAGAAGAAAGGGGTACAGAGTGTTGAACTCTGTTTACATTTGATAATAAGTAAAGAAGACACTTAGAAAAAGGGAGAAACTTACCTCCTGGGGAGGTATATCAAATGAGATTGTCCTCATATCCACCTTGATGAAGCTGTCTGTGCAGGGCAGGATGAAGAATAGACCTGTACACAAAAATCCACCCCACATAATGAGACAGTGGACCATTTATACAAGTTTATTTTAGCAGCAATTTGTGATCATCTCATCCTAATTCAATGTTTCTAGATAGTGCTGCTATACTTGTCAGGATCCTGGAAGCTTTTGATTTGTTTTACTGCAGTTAGTGGATCTTAAATTGGGTTCAGACATTATCAGGGGCCAGATTTTCAAGAGCTTAGCACTCTCACTTAGGATTTTCAAGAGATAACAACAATGTGTGACAATGCATTCAGCTCTTCTGAAAATCTGACTCTCGTTTAGGGAGTTGAGCTCTTTTGAAAATCTGGTCCCAAGTGGCTACTTGGCACTGAGGGGATGTCATTATTTACTTCCCATGTCCAGACATGGGGAAACATTCCAGAAGCACCAAGATCATGGGATGATATGACAGGAAATTAGTGCTGCCGCTGCTCATTCCCAGCATTAGGCTTGACAGCTGAAATCAATGTTGTAATCCTTTAAGGTCTTGGCACCACTTCTAAAGTACACAGATAAAGTTTTCAAAAGTGCCTACGTGACTTAGGAACCTAAGTCCCATTTTCAAAAGCATCTAGGCTCTTAAGTCATGTAGGCATTTTTGAAAACTTTACCCCACATATTAATTTTCCAAAAAATGCCTTAATTTGATTAGATTGCTTGTTTCATACATTGTTCCCTATTCTCCCCCAAAAATATGCATAGCCCAAGGAGGGCTGGATGAGACTCACTTCATGGGGAGGAGACAGGGAAGCTAGGCAGTCACTGCCTGTAACATACTACTCACTGGGTAAGCAGAAGCCTTCATTCTCAAGGGCTATGAATCCAGTGCCTTTAATGTAATTCATTTAAGGTTAAACTACAAGGACTCCTATTTTATCACTCCCTACAAAATTACAATAATTTATAATTGTATGTATTTATTAGGCACGTTAGCCCTCAGACCCTGAGCACCCTACAGGTAGAGCATGTTCCAAAAGAAATCACAACCGGTGTAAAGAGTAAAATCCTATATGTCCAAACACCTTGGGGATCAGGGAATCTCTGTATAAACAAAGAGCTATTCAATGTAACCAATGCAAGTTGAAGACATTACCTCCACTAAATATAATTGGGACTACTTGATAAGAGGAGTTTTACTGAAATTAGTTTGAAAGACACGTCCAACACCATACAGTCCCTCCAATAAATTAGAGAGGGAAATAGAGTTTTGCTCAGAAAATTGGCACCATTAAACTCCAATTTATATTGAGGGGACTTGACATATAATATAATTTTGAAATATTTTATTTTCTAGGCAATTAACATTTACTTTAAGCTACGATAGGCCACCCGATGCCTATTTGTTTGGGTTAAATTTCCAAGAAATCCATTCATTCATTTTGGTGAGTCATTTTAAAAAAAGTACCAAGCTAATGAAGTGCCTTTACAATGCGCTTTCATCTTGCAGACCATCATATAACTGAATCACATGCCTTATGCTGGATCCTACATAGGACTGACCTGGTCCTTTTGCTCCACCCCTTCCAATGCGTCCAAGTCTAAAGATAATGGCTCGCTCATATTCCTTTATGATCTATAATGAGAAATCAGATGTTTAATACAGAAGTCTCCATCAAGAATTTAGATATAATATCTTGGCTTCCAAATATATTAAGGATAACTCTGAACAGTCTCTGGTCTTGCAGAACGTAACATGCACACTTTTCATGTCCTCACCCCAGCTGTTCTAAGCAACAAATACTAAAGTGGGTTATCTGTCAGAAAAACATTCTAAAGGATTAAATCTTTTGGGGAGTGGAGTAATTTTCCAAGGATAGAGGTGGCAGCTCTGTCACCTGGAGGGGGACAAAACATTGGAAATACACTATCAGGAGCACTACTGCACCTAGGCGGGCAGATGGACTAGATAGGGTCTAATGGCCTTTCCATTTCTAATTTTTCAGGTTGTGTTGTGGTTTTTTTTCTTTTTAATAAAAGGTTTATAATTTCCTCTGCCCCAATTGAAATGCATTCAAAAAATTGAGATTAAGCCAAAACATAAGCAGAAGTTAGCATTTCCCCAGGGTCCAGAAACCTCAAGCTCAGGGAATTGAGTGATGACACAACCTTGTAAGTGCTTGTCATTCCATTATAAATGTAAGGAGTGGCTCCTCAAAATTAATACTTGTTCTTGCTATTATTTTGACCCTCCAATGCAGTTTAGACAGGGATGAAAATTTGGGATTTCTCTCTTCTCCCGCAACCTCTCAGCGTTTTCCCTTTCCTCTTCTTTCCTACAGAGTAGTAATTGAGATGCCACTGAAATTAGCCTTCTGACTGATATTACAGAAATATGGCAATTCTTGTGTGCTGGGCTTGAATACACTGAGATGTTAAGGATTGTCCTTAACCATGTGTTATGGTCAAAGTAAGAGGGATCAGGACCAGCTGGATTTTGAGACAAAACAGTGAATTGGACAATGTTGTTAAACTATTAGGAAACATCCTGCGCCTTTTAAACTTTAGATCAAGCTTTCATGTGAACATCTTTACCTTTATGCACAGCCAGATTGAGATTGGAAAGGTAATAAGGACGAAGAAGAATGAAAAGATCACTAGCAGCCATCCACACACACCAAGGCCAGCGTTCTCTTCTGGAAGAGAAATGTAGATATTTTAATAGTTAAAACAGAACCATCTTTGTTCTATTAAATCATTAACATTTAAAGATACAACTACACATTCCATGCTATAAGTCATCATGAGAAACATCCCTTACGACAAAGCCAAACCTCATTAGAATAAAAGCATGTTGGCCACATTATGGACTTAATCCTGCTTTTGCTTCCAGTGACGTCTCTAAAGCTGCATTTGTAAACCTCAGAGAGCAGAATTTGGGCAAGTGAATGAAATCACAGAATTGAAGTATGTTTAATCCACATACCTTAAAGATATGAAGATATAAATTTAAGACACTGCAATATTTTACCCAAATCAGTTTCCTCTCTCTCTGTCAGGAAAGATTGTAAGTAATAGTAGAAACCTATCTATCTGTCAGGCTGATTTAGAAGCAAGAAGAACACATTGCTATGTTTGCCCAAGAAAGGGGTAAAACACCAGTTGCTTCTGCAAATAATTCTAGTGATTTACACCACTGAATCCTGAGTAACCGATCACAGAAGGTGCAAAGTCCTGCAGTTGTCCCCCTCCCCCCACAAAAAAAAAATCACCTGAAGACCTGAGAAGATGCCCATTCTCAGAGCTGTCCTATCAAAAACAATTCTAGAAAGCAGGATGAGATACAATGCTTAGGGAGCTGCTTGGCCCCTCAGCAAAGGACATGTCCCTGCTCAGCACTTTCCTGCTGAAAGGTCCTCATACTCGAGGAATACATGCTAGTCCTCTGCTGTGAAATGGCTGCTCTCTCTCTCACCCAGACTCCACAAGAAAGGTTTCCTGGAGCAAAGAAGAACAAGAGCCAGTAGTTCTGAATGGTTCAGAGCTTGAGAAGAGTCTGCCAACTGCCATCAGGGTGATGCTGAGCGGTCAGGTGCAGACACTGAAAATGGACACTCATTGAAGAGGAAGTTCCTTATCATTCCAGCTAAGAATCTCAACTAGCGTCCAAAAGTCTCTGTTGCCAACTGTAGAGTTCCCAGGGTGAAACTGATCACGGGCAAAGGCTGCATTGATACTAGGGGATTAAAACCATCACAATGCCACTGAAATTCATCCCCACCATCACCCCCACTCCTTAGCCCTTTAAAATCCTTAAAAACAAAAGTTCTGACATGTAGTACAAGAACATGTATTAAAAAAATAAATAATGAAATAAAAAAAAATCACAATGCTAAGATGTGTCTGCTAAGATACACAGAACACAATACTTTAACATCTAAATTATAAGACTTTCCTTTGGACCATGCTTCTGGGTTTTGCTATATTCCACAAACATCAAGATGGTGCATGCTCAACTGTAAACAAAAAGTCTTTTTATCCTGACATAATTGCCATTCTACGCAAACTCCGCTTTTCAATTCATTTCACAGGACCTGGGATTTATTAAGCAATGGACTATGCTAACCAGATGTTGGAGTTCTAAGAATAGTGGTCAGAGAACCTATCAGCTTCAGCTGGGTTTTATTTGAAGACTTCTGTGTCTTTCCCCTCAGGAAACACACAACTGATTATTTTCTGTACTCAATAAAATTACAATTCCCTATATCAGGGGTGGCCAACCTGTGGCTCCGGAGCCACATGCGGCTCTTCAGAAGTTAAGATGCGGTTCCTTGTATAGGCACCGACTCCGGGGCTGGAGCTACAGGCGCCAACTTTCCAATGTGCCGGGGGGTGCTCACTGCTCAACCCCTGGCTCTGCCACAGGCCCTGCCCCCACTGCACCCCTTCCCACCCCTCCCCTGAGCCTGCCCTGCCCTCGCTCCTCCCCCCTCCCAGAGCCTCCAGCACGCCACAAAACAGCTGATCAGGAGGTGCGGAGAGGGAGGGGGGAGGTGCTGATCAGCGGGGCTGCCAGTGGGTGGGAGGAACTGGGAGGGAGCTGATTGAGGGGGAGGCTGCTGATGTGTTACTGTGGCTCTTTGGCAACGTACATTGGTAAATTCTAGCTCCTTCTCAGGCTCAGGTTGGACACCCCTGCCCTATATATAGTTCCTACAGAAAAGTAACTCAATTGCTTCACAAAGGATTAACCCGCATGTTCCCTGCTCTATCAAGTCCTGCAGGTCAGTATGGTTCCCTTTCATAGATGGGGACACTCTTAGAGAGGTTAAAATCTATATTTTCAAGTGCGTCCACTGATTTTGGGCACTTAACTTTAGACAACTAGGGCCCGCTTTTTAGAGGGGCTGACCACCCACAACCCCAATTGAAATCAGTAAGAGCTGCATCTATTCAGTGCCTCCAAAAAATCATGCTCCAAGGGTCTCAAATTGAGACACCAACAATTTGAAAATTTAGGCCTAAACTGATCTGACCAACCTCACACAAGAAGTCAGTAAAAGAAGCCCCGAGGCTTAGTTTCCTCCTTCAGTCAACAGATCCGCTCTGAGGTATTCTTTGGCCTTTCAGCTAAGACAATGTAACTTATCTTGAAGGGGAATGGACCTCACAATCCAGTATTACTCAGAAAGGTAGGACGAACTGATTAGCCTTCTGTCCTTAGCCAAGAATGAAAAGAAACATCAAAGACAAGTTAGCTCAAGCTCAAGAATGTGCTCACAATACCAACTCAGGGCTTCTTGAAGGAAAGACCCCATGACCTGTTGCTTAGTAGCTCTGAGTAATAAGGTTATTTGTGGGTAACGGGGACATACAGAGGACAAGGAAACTATTGCTGCAATTTGGTAATCAAGGAAATGATAAACGATTATGCACAAAACTATTAAGCAACCAGCTGTCAAAACCTGGTCATTCAGGGTGTGTTCATAATGCAATTAAAAACGCACAGCTGGCTCGTGCCAGCTAACTCAAGTTCACAAGTCTCAGGCTCAGGGGCTGTTTCATTGCAGTGTAGATGGTCAGGCTCGGACTGGGTCTCCGGGACAGTGATTTCAATACGATTTGGTGGCACTAAAGTCACTTGGGAGGAAAAAAAAGAAAGAGGATATTGTAATATGTTTGGTGCCCCGTCTCAGCCCTGTGCCTTTTACTTGGACAGACACTACATGTCCTCAGATCAAGTATATTTAAAAAAAGATTTCGCACAGCTTTATATACAGCATTCACTCCTGGGCTCAGTCCACCTCCCACCCATTTTTAACAGATTCTAACTACAGTACCGTAGTGCTTGGCAGAGTGTGACAAAGAATAAATCATTCTTTTCACTAAATGCCCACCAAATAATTGACAATAGAACTGCTAAGAGAAAAGGTGTGCAGCATACTAGGTTCTGGGATGAAAGCAGCAGCAGATGAATAAGGAGACATGTTTTGGTTTCAGCACAGGTAACTGTAGAATGGAGTTCCACTTCCACTGGAACAAGAGAATCAGATGAAGACAGATTAATAGAATGAGCTAGAAATGGACAGAGAGGAAGAATGGTTTGTGAACTGGACTGGGATTCTGAGAACTGGGTTCTGTTCCTTGTCCTACCACAGCCTCCTGGTGTGACTGAAGGTGCCTCACTTTCATATCTGTAAAATGACACTCCTCCCATCCCAGAAGCATATTGTGAGGATTAACCTGTGGGTCCATGAGATCACCCGATACTACAGCAGTGAGCACCATACAAAAGCTCATCAAAAACAAATTATTATTAATTGTATTAATGTAGGGCCTAGGAGTCTTAGTCATGGACCAGGACCCCATTGTGTTAGGTGCTGTACAAGTACAGAAAAAAAAGAGTCTCTGCCCCAAGAAGCTTACAATCTAAGCATAAAATAAGAGTCAACAGATGGATACAGACCGGGGGGGGGGAGGAAGGAAACAATATTGGTCAACATGATTGGCAGTGGCCTCAGCACATAGAAACCTAACCTAAAATAAAGGATTTAGCTTTATCATACAAAATATGGAAATCCATACTTCAAACCTCAGTACAACAGAACCCCATTTATCCATCTAATTGGGACCGGAGCCAGATCGGATAATCAAAAATCCGGATAAACCGGAGAATTGGAAAATAAATTGCAGCAGTGCCATCTAGCGGCCACAGGAGAGATCGCCCGCTTCTGGCCCTGAAGTCCTGGTTGTCTGGTTAGTGCAGAGAGCTGGTTAATGAAGGGTCAGATAAATGTATTTGTACCGTAATGGATTTACTGTATCTAGTAAATAAGAGGGAGTCTCTCCCAAATAGAAACAGGTGAGCAGAGAGAGACTGAATTCTGCAAATTCAGAGCAAGTTTATCTTTGTTTCCACAAAATAGTTCAGTGAAATCTGGTTTATGCAACCAATCAAGGAACTGACAAAAACTGGCTGCTTAAACAGGAGGTGGAAAAGAATTTATTCAGTGTATTTTGGGCCACATCTTATACCAAGTAGTTACCTAATAAGGAGGAGTTCCTGTACAAGTGTCACTGTATTGAACTTCAATATTCTGCTCTCCCTACACATTTGGAACTCCTGTGAGAGGAATGCCAAGGGGATAGCCACTCTTGCATGGGGGAAGAGGTGGAGAATACCAAAGGGGAGTACTATCATATGGATATGAGGAGGATTTTGCCTTTCCACAAGCTGCCATAGACTCCAAAATCTGACAGAAAACACACACAGCTAGAAGCAGATTTTACAGGTTTGTGGTCCTCATACCCACACATAATCACTGCCACAAGTGTATGTTATCTACAATAATAACTTATTAGATTAATTGATTACATAAATCCCCGCTCAGTATGTCAAATTATGCTGAATACCTTAATTTTAAATCAATTTGTAAAGCTGGTGAATTTGATTATTTGTTCTATTAAGACAGGGAAGGTGGGGAAATCAGCTTGTGCAGTTTTGTTACTCTATTTACTATATTATCACTTTCGTTATATATTGAGAAGTAGGTTACCAAAGAATGACTATAATATATATCCATATGTTCACGGTCATTTATGTCATCTTACTGGAGATGCAGAACTGAATGTAGATATGACATATGTCAGCAGCTAAAGTGCTGCAATCTGTCCTTCTTAAATTTGGCCCTTCTGGTTTCTAAGAGCCTTCAAAATGTAACATCTGTATCTTCCTCTTCCTTCTCCTCCACAAAGAAATTGTGTATAGTGGACACAAAATGCCTGTATATTCAGGAAGGAAATACAGTTTGCCAAATCAGCAAACAATTTCCTGTAGTTCTTGGGCAATCACTGGGTTATTCAACTGTGTCTTGACCCAGTGTATTTAGTCTTTGCTTGTGAGTATTCAGATTTTGAAAAGGATCATAAAAGGTTTTGGCTTAAACCTACAAAGGAGCAATTTTTTGTTGTTGTATAGAATCAGATTTTTCAGTGGCTAAACAAGCTTTTACCCTTCCCAAATCCCAGGAAACTTTCCTCACAATCAGACTTCCTGTCCCACTGCTGCTTCTCAGAGCTACCAATAAAGAGGTAAATGGAAAGATCTTTTCTGGATGGAAGTTGTTTAACATGTGTTTGAGAGTTCAGCCTACTTTTTAGAAAGGCATTTAAAAACAGAACGTTTCAATTCACTTATCCAAAGTCAAACCCAAAATAAAACTCGGTAGAATACAGCTCTGCAATGCTAATAGAATTCACATGAACAAACACACCTTGACTGTGCGAGCAGAAAGGTCGTTTACGTCAGTACTTTATTGCTGTATCAATATTTAATAGCATATTTCAGTGATAGGATACTCATGAGATCACAAGAGAAGTTGTCAGGATGAGCTCAAGATGCCATTCAAAACAGAGATAGTTCATGCCCCCGCTTGGCTTTTTACACCCAATGAACTCTACAGAATTAGCTCATTTGGGAATTCCTAGCATTTATTACAGGATTCATCAGGAAAGGAGTGCTCTAGAGACTAATCATATATTTCACAATCATACACAAATTTCAACAGCATTTCATATGAAATATTAGTAGGAATGAACATTTCCATTTCGCTACATAGTCAAACCTGACAGGGACAAATATTGTCCCACTCCATCTCAGGAGAAGAAAAAGTCATACACGCACACTGCATGATCACTAACAATTATTGCTCAGGATATATATTTAAGCTTTAATATACAGGAATCTTTTAGGCAACTGCTGAAAAACTGACTTTAATAATCATAATGAACAAAGAGAAAATCCATTAGATAATTCCTCCACAGTAAGAGACTCAAAAACAGAGTAGTGTTACATGCTGGTAAAAATGCCTGAGTCCCATCTACACTACAGCTTCCACCACTGCTACCACTTACAGAATTGCATCATTTTTCAGAGCCGTAACTCCCTAGAGCGGTCAAGGTCTACAAAAGTCAGTACCTGTATTACAGCAACTACCAGCAACAGCAAGCTGTTTACCACAGTGCTAACTCTTCTCTGAGCAGGTTTTCATAGGCAGAAATATCTGAGTCCCAGGTGTGCTAGCAGCTTAGCACAGGTGAAACTTCACCTATTGTAATACAAATTCTAATTCTTCTGTTTCAGCATGTGAAGAGAAAAAAAAAACTTGCTTGACAAGAGTGCACAATTCTTTGAAAGGCAGATCCTGCACGCCCATTAAATAGCTTCTGGGCCATATCATACCACAGTGGCTCTCAAGCTTTCCAGACTACTGTACCCCTTTCAGGAGTCTGATATGTCTTGAGTACCTCAAGTTTCACCTCTTGAGTAAAAACTACTTGCTTACAAAATCAGACATAAAAATACAAAAAAAGTGTCACAGCACACTGTTACTGACAAATTGCTTACTTTCTCATTTTGTCTGTATGAAATTTTAGTTTGTACTGACTTCGATAATGCTTTTTATGTAGCCTATTGTAAAACTAGGCAAATATCTAGATGAGTTGATGTGCCCCCTGGAAGACCTCTGCGTACCCCTGGTTGAGAACCACTTCCATACCATATCACTTGTTTAGCATTCTTAGCTTGCTGTTGATATCTCCTGTAACTTTTCAAAATACATATTATTTATAAACAATACCATTTGTTTTGTATTTTATTTCCTTCTATTGTTTATTACAAGAGACATTTACAAGAAAACAAGGTCTGTTTCATTAACAGTTGGTCTTCTGTTGCTTAGTCCCTATTTAAAAATCAGTCACCCTCTGTTTGTAACATCACAACTGGGTTTTGTATAGAGTTATGGGATCGTAAACATGCTTAAGAAGTCAAGTCAGCATTCAGAGATCTAAGGATCCCCTCAGGAACAGAGATACTCTGACCACTAGACAATATAGCAAGTTTGGCAGTCTCAGTCCAGCTAAGAACGGAGAGATGTCCATATTGCAAAAGCCACCACCACTGGCACCAATTTACCCCCTTAGCAGCAAGGCAGAATAGAAAAGTGAGGACTGAACGATCCATTCATCCCTAAAAGAAAGTCTCTCTATAAGCCAGTGTTGGGGCAGAAACTTGTATTTATACTGCCCATGCTGTACCTGTACTTAAGACAGATGACTTAACTCTCCAGGTACATCAGTTCAACACATTTCACTAATACCAATTTTTAAAAAAGTTAACGGGATGAGGACTGAGTATATGTCCCTCTACGATGCTTCCATCCTATTGGGGCACACCCACTGATAACTATTGGGTCTGTTCTTTGGTCCCTTGCGCAAGTTGTTATTTTGGTCTCTAGTGAACTATTACCACTACTGATCCTCTCCTAGCCAGTTGGGTAGGTTCCTGTCAATCAAAAGGACGACAAATTTGTACCTTTACAGCCAGCAACAGACGTTTTACACAAACTTCTCTACTTCTCCTTGGTTACAATTAAGCAACTCTATCTCCTTATAAGCAATTAATACTCCATTCTGCATTAATGGCTGGAGCAATGAATGGATTTAATGATGGCAAATTGTACTGAATCAAAATAATTATAGACATCAGTAAGTCGTATCAATTTACTGTATGAATACTTCATCTACTATGGCAACAATAATTTACAGCCGGTATCTTAGCCTCCATGAGAACATAAAGCATACAATAACTTCTGAATGACTGATAACTCGGAATGTGAAAAGGTAAGAGAGAAATTCACTTAATCTTATTCCAGGCACTTATTCAAAATGACTGGTTTAGTTATTAATATCCAAGATACACAAAGAATGATATAGATCTTTTAGTGGATACCAGAACTAGGCATTGGCCCCATGCCTAACAATACAAACAGGCATGCTGATATTTACAGAACACAAGCTGCTCAACTAAACCTTTATATTTAAACAATCTTATGAATAATTCCCTCCAACCCAAACTGGCTACAGCGCAGAACAAACCCATATTTAGTCGCATTCTGGTTGTCTCAATCTCCATTACATCATGTATTTAATGACAAAATAAACTGGTTTTCAGTAGTCAAATTAGTATTGTAGGATGACAGACGTGGAAAATATCTGTTATATTGAGTTCATCCTCTGAAAACCAACTCCGAGAGGTCATATGAGATGTTAAAGTGATAAGAACAGATAATACATGACACCCAAAAGACGAAAGAATGTTGGATAGTCTAACTTTTTCTAGTATAGCCCAAACTGCTAGTATAAAGCACCACTGAGAAACAGAAAAAAAAGTGGAAATTGAAGAAGAGTGATCTGTGTCTAGTGATGCAAGCATGCATGTGTGTACGTACAAATTAATATTTGGTTAAAATAAAGTTTGATGAACTTCCATTATGATTATTTTGAAAATCTTGCTGTCATGGTTGTTTCACATTCCACCAATCCTATGGAATAGAGTGACCAAAATCGGGGGGGGGGAGAGAGATAGGAACCTATATAAGAAAAAGACCCCAAAATCAGGACTGTCCCTATAAAATCAGGACATCTGGTCACCCTACTATGGAACCATCAGCCACTTCCTAAATTATAAGCATGTGATGCTATTTTCACCATCTCATCCTTAATAGAACAGTTTGTTGTTTTAAAATCCACTATTATACTGAATAATCTGGTTAGTCATTATCATCCATTGAACATTTTGCTAATACCAAACACATTTAGTGGAGTAAACAAATCCGTTCTTCTTATTCTCATTTACAGTTAGAATTCCCTAAGGGGACTAGCTTTGTTGACAAGGATCTTAATTATATGTGGAGTTTCACTTCTTAGTGATCCAGCCATGTTATTTTCTGTCCAAAAGAAAACTGCACATCTGGTCATTTGCTAATGAAATGAACCCCCTTTCCCTTCCTTCTTATTCTACAAGTTGACACCTCATACAAGGAACTGTGAAAACTTTTGATTTATTTAAAAAATTAACCCAATTTCAAACCTCCTCCTCATCCATTTTTTCTGTGTACCCCATTCTGAGGTAGCCAATCTTATAAGAGGCCTGTGCCACACATTTTGTTTCTAGACATACAGTAGAATCTCAGCGTTACGAACACTGGGAATGAACACTGGGAATGGAGGCTGTTCATAACTCTGAAATGTTCGTAACTGAACAAAACATTACAGTTCTTCCAAAAGTTTACAACTGAACATTGAGCTAATACTGCTTTGAAACTTTACTATGCACAAGAAAAATGCTGTTTCCCTTTATTTTTTAGTAGTTTACGTTTAACACAGCACTGTATTGTATTTGCCTTTTCCCCCCTGTCTCTGCTGCTGCCTGAATGTGTACCTCCAGTTAAGGTGACCAGATCGCAAATGTGAAAAATCGGGACAGGGGGTGGGGGGTAATAGGTGCCTATATAAGAAAAAGACCCAAATATCAGGCCTGTCCATATAAAATCGGGACATCTGGTCACCCCAGTTCCAAATGAGGTGTGTGGTTGACTGTTCATTTCGTAACTCTGGTGTTCGTAACTCTGAGGGTCTACTCTGCCCTGGTGACACTGGGCTCTTCTCTAGCTTGTCTCGTTTTAGGCCACCAACCTAGGGTTGCCAACCCTGCAGGACTGTCCTGGGGCCTCCAGGAATTAATGATCAATGTTTAATTAAAGAGGTCATGTGATGGTATCGCCAGGAATATGTCCAACCAACATTGGCAAGTTCAACCCTGCCCCGGCCACAAGCTCCAGCGCTCGTTGTTCCTGTGCGCGGGGGGGCCTGGCTGGGACAGAAGCTGCCCGCACTG
The DNA here is from genome assembly GCA_003942145.1 of Platysternon megacephalum. NCBI lineage: Eukaryota > Metazoa > Chordata > Testudines > Platysternidae > Platysternon > Platysternon megacephalum. The sequence continues at coordinate 4,909,007 of QXTE01000069.1, read as the reverse complement.
GGGGTGGGAGCCGAAGGAAAGGGAACGGGCGAGCTGGGTAACCGGACACGGGGGGATGCCCTGCCTGGGAAGCTGCGAAGAGTCTGAAGCGAACTTTGCCCTTGTTCAGCCCCGCCGTGAGCGGCTACCGCGAGCAGCCCCGCTCCGGGGGACGCGTGCTCACCTCGAGACCCGCCCTGGCAAGCGGGGCCCGGGGGCAGGCAGCGCCCTGAGGGGAGAGGCGCGGAGCGCGAGGCTCTGCCAGCACCGGGCTGGGCCCTGAGGGGCCGGTCCCGCCTCCTGCCCGCCGCGCGCCTTACCGCTGAAGGTGTCCGGGACCCGCCGGCTACGGTCGGTTCTCGCTCCCTGCTTGTCCGCCATAGCCGCGTCCGCTGCGAAGCGCTACCCTCCGCTCCGCCGAGTGGCCGCACCCCAGCCGCCAGCCCCGCGCTTCCCTCCGCCCCGAGCGCCCCGGGGCCGCCCCCTGCGCCAGGCCCCGCCCCGGCCCCGCTCAGCAGGGCCCCCAGGGCTCGGGGCGGAGCGCGGGGCCCCCTGGTTTCCGGCTGCCTTGGGGGTGGGGGGAGCCCCTCATTTCCCACTGCGGTGTGGGGATGTGCGGGGATATGGAGTGGCAGAGGCACAGGGGTGTCAGGGATATGGGGAGGGGGACATGGGGGTGTCAGGGATGGGGGGGGGGCAATAGGAGGCGGGGACATGGGGAGACAGATACCGGGATCTGAGGTGTCAGGGATCTGAGGTGACAGATACCGGGATATGCGGTGTCAGGGATATGAGGTGACAGATACAGGGATATGAGGGGCAGGGACATGGGGAGACAGATACCGGGATATGGGGTGTCAGGGATATGAGGTGACAGATACAGGGATATGAGAGGCAGGGACATGGGGAGACAGATACCGCGATATGGGAGGCATGTATAGGTGGAGACTGACAAGACACAGGGTTATGGGGGTGTCAGGGATATTGGGGCAGAGAAATGGGTTACAGGAATATGGGGTTGTCAGGGATATGAGGGGCATCTCTTGGGGGCTCTGGGCAGGGCCGGCGGAACCCATTAGGCGACCTAGGTGGTCGCCTAGGGCACTGCTATTTGGGGGGCGCCGGTGCCCCGGCCGTCCGCGGAAATTTGGGGGCGGGACCTTCCGCTGCCACTGTTGGGGGCGGCATTTCGGGGGCGGGACCTTCCGCCGCCTAGGGCGCCGGAAAAGCTGGCGGCGCTCCTGGCTCTGGGGTTGGGTTTGAAGCCATGTCTCTGTTAAAAGTTACCCTTTCCGCTTTTCACGTTTCGTGTTGGGTAGTCACTGTTGGTGCCCAGTGCAGGGTGGAAGGGGGGGCGGGGCTGAGACAGGTTTGCAGGGAGCAGCCAGAAAGAATCATTTTGCTATTGAGATGTCAGGGTAGATTAATACCCGTTACTGTTCACACTGCGGGCAGCGCACTTGGGGTGACCGTTGGCCCTGTGATGTGGGAAGGGATGGAATTGTTCAGGCCAGAATGTTCTGTGGCGGTTGCGATTCCCTGGGTGGGAATTTGGCAGAGGGGCCCTTGGATGTGGTGTGGGAGGTGACAGCTGGTGAGTTATCTGGGAAATGGGCTGAAGGATCAGAGGGCATGGTAGGGAGCTGACACGGATGAGGCAGTTGGGAAATGGGCCTTAAGGGGAAGGGAAGAGGAGAGGCATATGGGCACTGGGCCATTAGAAGAGAAGAGATTCTTAAGAAAGTGCAGTGACAACAGCAGAGCACCCTTGACGAGGGGTGAAAAAAGTTAGATAAATTGGACAGGGTGTAAGCTTAAGTGTGTGAGAGGAGCAGAGTCAGGGACATGAGGTGAAGAGAAAAGAAAGGGAGAGGACAGAGAAGAAACCAATCAATCCAAAGAGAATATGAGAGCATTGAAAGCAAACAGGCTGTGAAATTCCCTGGGAAGGTAAGTGAACCTCTAGTTGTTTGAATATGAAAATTTCCGGGTGTTTAATAGTAAATGTTGTTTCCAGTGGAGGGATAAATAGGGGAGAGATTGCTAGAAGTAAGGTGTTTCTGTGGGGACAGGGAGTGGGCTCTAGGTCATTCAGTCTCTCTTTTACCTAGAGTGCATGGCCATTTAGGATAGGATTTTCAAAAAAAGTGCTCAGCATTGTAACACTGTTCCTGTTGAAGTCAGCGGCCGGGTGGGGGGGAGGGAAAAAGAGTTTACTATTTTCTTAAATGGGAGGAGAGTTCAGGCAGCTTGAGCACTTTTGAAAATTCCACCTATAGGGTCTTGGCCTTAAGTGGCCCATGGGGCTCTTGCTGCTTCTCTCTCTTACTGAGATGCTGCTGGAGACACTGTTTGCTTAGCCCAGTAAAGTGCTGATTCTATATCCCCCCCCCCCTTTTTTTTTTTTTTTTGGCAGAAAACAGAGCCATGATCTTTGCAGCTTTCCTATGAGATTCCTCCCATAGTAACAACAATAGAGCCATAGAAGTAGGTAATTACATACACAGCTGCTGCACTGTAGCAACGCTGCTGTGCAAGGTGTCACACCTGTAAACATTTCAAGGTTGAGTCCTGGCATTAGAAGTTGTTAGAGGGCTATATGTGACCTGTGACTATTCTTTAATCACTCTTGGATTATGGGGAATAAACGTTTTCCACAGCTATGAAAGTGGGGAACGAACATACACATATATTTATTGTGTGGCATCATTATATTTAAGCTTATAATCACTAGTTTACTGGGTAACTTTGTTTCATTTTCTCCATCTGCAAAACTGAGATAATGATACTTAGCTCCTTTGGAAAGTATTTTGAGATATATGGATGAACAGTGCTATTAGTAGCTAGGTGTTACTAGTGTAATTCAAAAGTTTAATGTGAATTATAATATATAATAATTCCTCTGTTTGAATCTTCCCTTGGAAATGCCCTGGCTTTTGTTTTCCATTATGTGATTAATAAAGCCTTGGGGAGTAGAGTTTCCTGTTTATGTAGAGTGATTTGTAGCTAAGTAAAACAAATGCATGGTAAGTGATATGTAAGCTTCTCCTCTATATTATGAGCAAGGGAAATTACATTCTTTTTTAGTTAAAATGAAAGATTTTTTTTGTCCACTGCAACCTTATTTCAGAAGCAAGTGAATCCCAAGATGATATGAACAGCATCACTGCAAGAGCATAATGATAAAACTCTTTCCCACCGGGCCTAAGATGCCTGATAAACAGCCCTTCTCATCATCAATTGGCATGAATTTCTAATTGCATCACTTTGCTAGCAGATTCCAGACTAGCTCTAAGTAGCAAAAAATCCTCAGAACAAATCAGGGATAAATGAAAACAAAGACCAAATTTATTTTATGGTCCTTGAGTCCTGATAACTTTTTTGAATCTCCCTTTTCTGACCACCACTACTAATATGCTTAAGAATATTGTCTGTGGAGAACTGGAATTAATATGTTCATAGGTGTTGTCAAGCTCATAGGTTCTCAAGCTGGTAGTGCTTCTATGCTTTGTTTTTCATTTTACTGTTGTGTAAATTTACCTGTAGTTCTTCTTGCAAAAGATGTCAGACAAACAACCTTGGAAACTGTATGTCTCTTTATCCGGAGAGCAGCTACAGCAGGATATCAACACGAGGTAGTCAGATGCCTAACAGTTTAGGGCAGAGAGTTCTATGACTGTGTTCATCTTTAATATGGAGACCAGAAGTCCCAACATACATTACTGCATCTTGATCAGAACAGATCTTACATCAGACTGGAACATTGCATATTGGGGCATTTAGTATCAAGAGGCTACACCACCATATTAAAGATGAAGGAGACTGCAGTCTTCTCTGTTTTGTTTGTACAAATTAAGTGCAGTGCCTTGGACTTCTGACAAGTTGTCAGTGCTGATCTCTTTTGAGAAAATAGAGCTATCTCTGCTGTAGGGGATCACTGTGCTGAAAGTGTTGTCCAGTGGTAAAGACAACACCTAACGGTAATCTCAGTAGGTTAAGAGGTAAAGGAGGATGCCCCTGAAATACAAGGAATAGATACTGTGAGCTGATGGTTTACTTTAGACCAAGTTTTAGCAATGAATAGTAAGCAGATAACTGCTAGCCCCTCTTAAAATCAATATCAGTAGTTAAGGCTTGGGCATTTTCACCTTAGTAAAGCTAAAAAAATCACTTCATGAACACTAAAGTATCAAGGTGTTGTATGGAGTCTCACTAACATCTCATGCATTTAGCTACAAACTAATACATATTTATTTCAGCATTTTGCTCAAGGATTTTAGAGTAGAAAGCCTTTTATCTGATTTCTTAAAGAGGATTTCATCCTGTTCCTGTTAAAGTCAATGGGAATTTTGCCATTGACTTCAGTGGTACTCATTGGTGATGGAAAAACTTGGAGATGAACACAAAGGTATTGTTCTGTGGATGGTTGCTGCCATCGAGTGTCCCCTACCATGCACTACATCCATGTAATTTCTAGAAAGTGAACTAGTCTAATCAATAGTTTGTTTATGTGTGTATATGTTTTTTCTTTAAACTGTGTAGCGGTGATTTATGTTATCATATTAGTCAAATATGTTATTTTCATCCTTCCTAAACATATCATACTTAAGAGAGGCATGCAATAATAAACACGTCCAGCTACTTCCATCTATCTATACATAGGTCTTTCTTTCCACTTATCCTTTCTCCTTAGATTCATTTGAAGAAGGCTGCTGATGTTTGTAAGTAGGAATTGTTTTCTCTAAAACTGATTTTTACAAATATACATTTATTTCAATTTTAAAATAAATCATGTTCATGTTCTCTAAGTATATATGTTTTAAGGACATATTAATTAGTATTAAAATCTGACTGTGTGAACTAAAGCATTCAACAATCTCTCCAAAATAAAAACAATTGGCAGAGTACCCTGAAAATCAACAAGTCCACCCAGCTTCCTTCCCCTCCCGCCATTCCTATCTATTCCCTCACCCGTGGCTCTTGTCCCTTTTTCCCATCTCCTATTATCCACCCTCTGGCTTCAGCCCCCTCTCTAACCTCACTCCTATGCATTCCAGTAAGGCTGCTTTCTCCTAGATGCTGTCTGGGTACAGTAAGAGTGCATCATCCTTTTTCTTTGTGCTGCCTGGGTGCCACGGGGGTGGGGGGGATGAGGGGACTTTGAGACCACCAAAGAGTCAGTCTCCCTGCTGCATTTCCAGTACCCAGTGTCATAGCTGGAGGAGCAATTGCAAGGAAAGTCATGTTCTACCTCCTGGCAGCCCCAGGATGGCGCATACTCAGTCCAGTCACACATAGGCAATGTGAAGTGTTAAGCATGCTCAGTTCAGACAGAATGCTCAGAGAATTTGGCTGCTAAACTCTAGCATATCTCTGAGCATGTGTGAACTGAAATTTTCAGAGGCTCATAACTTAGTCACATTTGGGTAGATTTTCATGGAGGCAACAAAAGGCACACCCCTGTCACTATGGTAAATTCCCAGTCATGGGGGCACTAGAATTTTTCAACAAAATGGTTGTAAGAATTTTTTAACATGGCAAAACAATGTATTTTTCCTTAATCTCAGTCTGAGAAGCAGCTGAACAGTTTTTGCTGAAATTTTCCAAAACAATTCACTCCAAAGCAGCCCTCTGACATGGAAATATCAGCTCAAATTATTTAAGTTTGGCAACTGAAAAGAGGGTCTTCTGCAAAGTTTTGAGCAACCTTAACTATAGGCATTGCTATGTGCACCATCTACATTTAAATAATCCTAACACACTTAACTGCTCTGAGACTGGAAAAAAATGGTCTTTTTAAAAATCCGAGATTCATGGAAGACAGGGGTATGAGAAGGAAGCTCCCCTTGGTTAATATTATTATTATAGAGTATTGGATTTGGCCACCAGTGTTACTACTCTTCACTCACTGATATCCAGAAGCCCATTTGTATGATGTGGGTGAAGCCTTTATGGGGCAGGTATTCCTGGAATTGCTAAGCTTCAAGTGAGTTTATTATGGCTGTTACTACTATCAATTTTAACCCAGAAAACTCAGGTCTAAACAAATACAATATTATGGGAGCTGATTTACAAGAGCGTTAGTGAAAGCTTTTCACTTCCAGTGTTCAACTAAAAGACTTGCTATCTGGCACAGATGATGTTTGTCCTTTCTGAGTAAGGAATGAACCAGTGCTAAGCATAGAGTTAATTGGCACTTTAGACCTGGATGTGACATAATACAGATTCTGAATACTTGTGGACATTAAAGATCCCATGGCTCTTTTTGCTAGTTCAGAGGTGTTGGCTCTGGTGTGCAATCTTCTTGCTGAAATTCCTGTTACTTTGATTAGATCTAGTAGTATTCTTTGCATGTCCCTAAACTATAGCATAGTGTTGCTGCTACTATTATACTGTAGTGGTATCGGGTCTCATCTCAGTTACAGCTGCATTTCAGAAGTAGTGCTTTTTGCACATATTAGTCCAGCAGACACTCTCGTCAACCTTGGGTCCATACAAGGTTTTTATGTGGATTCTGTATCTCAAGACCATACCTTGTAAGAATGAGCCTGATGATACTGTCACTGTTGAACATTTTGTAATAAATATACCTATCTCATAGAACTGGAAGGGACCTTGAAAGATCATCGAGTCCAGTCCCCTGCCTTCACTAGCAGGACCAAGTTTTTTTTCTTTTTCTTTTTGCCCCGATCCCTAAATGGCCCCCTCAAGGATTGAACTCACAACCCTGGGTTTAGCAGGCCAATGCTCAAACCACTGAGCTATCCCTCCCCCCATTAAATTAAAAAAAAAAAAAAAAAAAATTAGGGTTGGAAGGGACCTCAGGAGGTCATCTAGTCCAACCCCTTGCTCAAAGCAGGCCCAATCCCCAGACAGATTTTTACCCCAGTTCCCTAAATGGCCCCCTCAAGGATTGAACTTAGTACCCTGGGTTTAGCAGGCCAATGCTCAAACCACTGAGCTATATCAACATTTCATCCCACTATCACCATGAACCCTTCTCTCCCCCCCACCGCCTCCATCGTCAGTAAGAGTTTGCATGATTTGGGGCATACATAGTAAAGGCAGAAGAGTTTTAATACATGAAATGCATGTATTTAACATTTGCAATATCACTCAATAACAATACCTATATATGTAATAAGGTGTTTCTGTAGCACTGTGTGTGTGATGATTTATAGCTCAGTATAAAAAAGCAAGGTGCCCCAGGAAGTGTACAATCTGTTAGGGTATGTGTCTACATGCAATTAAAACCTGCAGCTGGCCCATGCCAGCTGACTCAGACTTGGGCTAAGGGGCTGTTTAATTGCAGTGTAGACATTGGGGCTCAGGCTGGGGTCTGGCCTGTAGGGCCCTGTGAGGTGGAAGGGTCCCAGAACTTGGGCTGCAGCCTGTGCCTGAACCCACAATTAAACAGCCCCTTAGCCCAAGCCCAAGCCATCTGGCATGAACGAGCCACAGGTATCTAATTGCAGTGCAGACATACCCTTAGAGTACAAAAAGGGACACAAACAAAGGGTGAGACGGCTTGGGAAGGACAAGGGTTACAAAAGCAAAAGATCATGTGACTGCTTTCTTACTTTGTTAATATGTAATCATTACAGTATGTAGGAAACAGTGGTGGAAGGCTAATAAAAAGGATCTTTAAGGAGGGATGCAATTCAATGTGGGTAATATTTTTTATTTTGATTGTATATTGTTGCAAGACACATAATATGAGTGCCCTATATAAAGTAGCACCCCGTTTATTCGACCCTCCATTATCTGCCTCTGTCTTAACAGAAAAACCAGCGCACGCAGGTCCAGAAGGGGGCAATCTCTTCTACGGCCACTAGATGGCACTGCAGCGTCGCACTTTCCCATTCTCCAGTTTATCTGAATTTTTGATTATCCAATCTGGCCCTGGTCCCAATAAGATTGGATAAACGGGGTTCTGCTGTACTCCAAATATGTTATGATTTGAAAATGGCAGTACATAAAACCAGTAAGCTAGTCAGGTAGGATAAATTAATCTTTAAATTTTATATATAGAGCACATCATCTATAATTTAGCCTCTAAGCAATGGCCCCCTGCATTTTCCTTTGACAGGATCACATCATCTTTTTGAACTCTGATCTTTTTGTAAGTTTTATGGTATTAGTCAAATGTAGGGAAATTTTGTTCTTGAGCGTGTCTGCATGGGGACACTCAGGAAAGTTAAGATGAATTAACTGTAGGTGTGAACTTAAAGTGCATTAAATCCCTGTGTGGACTTTCTCCTTCAGAAGTAAAGTGGCTTTTGTTCACCTTAATTTAATCCTCTTAAAGGGGATTAAGATGCTGCTGACTTTTGTATATTGCACATGGCTGTTTGCATCAATGCTGTGTGTCCTGACCCAGGAGTGGTTGTTGACAGAAGATGCAGTGCACCATGGGTAAGTATCCCAGTATGCCCTGCGCCACCATCCAGCACAATGCCTTATGGGTCACTTTCACGTACTTTGTGGAATACCAGCAATTTGCACAGGGGTTTCTAGGAACTAGAGTCAATTCCCACAGTCCCACTTTCTCCATCCCATAATGCTTGTTCCATCTCCATTTTCACACTTTTAAAAATTTGCACGGTCCCACATGCTGCTTCTCTGTCTCTGCTATCTCTCTCTCAGAAGCACAGACCCTGCACAGCTCAGCACAGTTCTCATGACCGTTGCTGATACGAGATGCACGATTCTCCTGCATCTGCGGAACCTCGACAACTTATGCTACAACTGGTGGTGCAGTGATGAAAATGGGATGCCTGAGCACAAGGAATGGATAATGGACACAGTGAATCAAAATGTCAGGTTGTTGCTGGCATTCACCAAGCAACTCCACATGGTGAATTGGTGCTTCTGGGCCCTAGAAGCAGGCACTGACTGGTGGGATCACATTGTAATGCGATGGTTTCGGATGACAAACAGTGGCTGCAGAACTTTCGGATGCAAAGGCACATTCCCATCTTTTCATGTATTTATACCTGCTCCTGTATTATCCACTCCATGCATCTGATGAAGTGGGTTCTAGCCCACGAAAGCTTATGCCCAAATAAATTTGTTAGTCCCTAGGGTGCCACAAGGACTCCTTGTTGTTATTCCTGGATTTGTGTGCCAAGCTTGCCCTAGCTCTCCAGTGCAGGGACACTGGAATGCAAGCTGCATTGATAGTGGAAAAGCAAGTAGAGATCATAGTCTGGTTGCTATTGATCAGTGGGGAATCAGTTCAGAGTTGGAAAATCCACAGTGGAGGCTGTTGTCATCAAAGTGTGCAAGGCCATTAAGTATATTAGGTTGCACAGAGACTGTGACTCTCAGCAATGTGCAAGAATAGTAGATAGATTTCAAGCAATCAAGTTCTCTAACTGTGGTGGGGGCAATCGATAGGATGCATATTCCTACTTTGACACCATCACCCCTTGCCAATGAGTACATAAACAGAAAGAGGTACTTTCCCATGATTATTCAAGCACTGGTGGATCACTGGGGACACTTCACAGATATAAGTGTGGGCTAATCAGGGAAGGTGCATGATGCTTGCATCTTCAAGAATACAGGAATTTTTTAAAAGCTGCAAGCAGGGACAATCTTCCCTGTCTGGCACATTCCCAGTGGCAATGTTGAAATGCCAATGGTGATTCAGGGGGACCCAGCCTACCCCTTACTCCCAAGCCAAGGAATAATCAACTACCAACTAAGCAGGTGCAGGATGACTGTTGAATGTGCTTTTGGTAGATTAGAAGCTCACTGGTGGTGTTTGATGACTAGACTGGATCTCAACGAGACAAACGTTCCTATCGTTATTGCTGCACATTGTGTATTATGTAATTTTTCTGAGGCAAAGGCTACTGGGGCAACATTCAGAGATGTGGGGACAGTCTGTCTTTTGAATTCAAACAGCCACACACTCAGGGCTATTTCTTCTGGCTCTAACCGAGCACAGGACAGTGATCTGTTGTGGACTGTGTAAATTGGACTGATATAAATTCAAGATTAGTGTTTCCTAACATGTAGTAGTTGCTTGAAGTGGTAACTATATATTCATTCCAAATTATTAACTTTAACTGTATTCCCAGTGCTTGTTTAAAAAGTAAAGTGAGGAATCAAAAGTAAAAGCTTTTGTTTTCTAAACACGATGGATGCTATTTTTAAATTTGGGAAGAAGGGCAGGAGGGAATGGAGGTTTTAGGTACCAAAAAGGGAAATAGAGATGCTTTTAAGGAATACAGTATCTATAGACTTACCTGAGCTCCTTTCTCCTTCATCACTGGGCTCATGCAGGCTTGACTGGTTGGACTGGCTTGTCGCTGACAGAGTTGGATGATTTCTGGATCATCACATGGTTTATCCACCCCTCTGGTTCCCCCTCCTCCTTCAGCTCACTATGCCCAGCTCTCACAAAGTGTCTGCAGTCACATTCAGAGTGCTGGTGGGGTCCCCAACTATGACATGGACTTCATTGAAGTGGCAAGACTGTGGCGGCCCTAAGACTTGTTGCCCTCACTCACCTCCTGATATGCCTGATGATGTTCCTTGGCCTTCATCCAGTATTGCTGCTCATATCCCTGTCATGGCCCATGGATATCTCTAACCTTCAGCGGCTCCTTAGCACAGCCTCTTCTCCCCACGGGTGGAGGAGAGCCATGACATCCAGGCAGGAATGTGTCTGGTAGCTTTGTGTGCATGGAGCTGACATGGTTGGATGCTATCAAAGGTGTGTTAGTAGATATGCTCACCAACGTGAGCAACCAGGAAAAAACATTTCAAAATCACACCAAGTTTTTGCAAGGTCAGGCAGACTTCTGGTATGTATGACCCCTGGGCAGCAGAGGTCAAAATTATGACTAGAGTGACCCCTGTCTCAGGGGCATTATCAGATAGCTGCAGGATTGCTACGGTCAACAGAGGTAATGCGGTGCCTACACTGGCACAACATCGATGGAAGTAAGTCGACTTTGGCTCTGCGTCATTTGGGGAGGTGGTGTTATTGCATCAATTAAATGGGCTGCTTATTTCAGCAGGAGACAAATTTAGGTGTGGATGTATGCAAAATTATGTCAGAACGAATTGATTTAGGTCAAGCTAACTTTGTAATGTAGCCCAAGCTGAAGACTCGAATGCTAGCAAGGTTTAATTATGACCTTGTATTTATACAAAGCTTATTTTAGTCATTAACGGCATTTTCAAAGACTAAGACAATTCACAGTAACAGAACCTGAACACACACCCGAAGTCACACTGGATGGCATTGACCCATTGTTATGATATAGGTTGAGCAATGAAAGCCTGTCATTTACATAGTACATTTTCTGAGTGTTTCAACAGAGACCTTCGGCCATGGATCTAGGGTGACCAAATGTCCTGATTTTATAGGGACAGTCCTGATATTTGGGGCTTTGTCTGTTACCCCCCATCCCCTGTCCCGATTTTTCATACTTGCTATCTGGTCACCTTATGGATGCCATAAACAATGATGCATGTTAACAGTGCAGGACAGGCTATTTCAAAGCACTGTACTGACATCCATTTTGCATTGCATATAATATTAAATACCATAAAATTTTCTCACTGGGTGCAGTACTTATCTGCATAGAGGGGGAACACTAGGATTCTTTGAAACATGTCTGTGTGGTTTTGGTGCAGAATTAATTCCCAAGATGCAGAGATTGGGCCTTGGGAATCTCCAGCGAATCTTGTGTACTTTCCCAGACTGACAGCTAGATGGTACTGTTGTGTAATGCAATAAATATTCCTCTGCCATTTCCCATAAGATGGCAGGTTAAACAGGACCAGTCACCAGTACCTGTTTATTTTAATTTTCTTAAAAAACTGAATTTGATGCTGGCTAAAGGTGCCATATTATAACATCTTTTCAAAGTGATGTCCAGAGAACAGCTATAGCATAGGCCATAGCAGTGCAAGTTTCCCTACATCACTTACTGCCAAAGTGCTTCAACCTTCCCCTAGACAGTGACCACTTTTAGGCATGACAGAGTAGTTCAGTCTCCATGGCTATTAAATTTTGTTCCCTCTGCCATGAGATTGCCAGTAAGGGTATCAATTGTGATGGAGAGTCTTGTGGTGTGATCACTTGGTCAAGTCGAAAATGGACTGTGACCCAAAAACTCACCATCAGGTGATAGTTTACAGGTAATCAGTTGTACAGGTCACCATCCACCTCCAAAACACCTTTTAACAGAAATACATAATAACCAAACTAACAATTTTTGATAAAATAAGAATATTTATTAACATTCAAGATTTACAACAAAATAAAACAAATCATTTAAGTACCATTGCCAATTTGTATTTTAGGAAGATTTTTAAAAAAAAAGCAACCTAAATTCAGTAACTGTTGGAAGATGCTTTTAGGCCCTTAAATTCATATAGCCAGATCTAATACTATATACAAAAATCATTATTATCTCAAGCATGCCCATCCCTGTTCCAGATCCAGTCCCAGAATGCCAGTGTTTGAGGGTGTTTCCTGCTTCCCATCACTCCATGCTTCTTATTAAAACTCAGGTCTACAGTATTTTTAAAAATCCATTTAAGGTGCTCAGGTACTATGGTGCTGAAGGCCATACAAGTATCTATATACACAGGAAAATCTCTCAACATGATTCTGTTTTAACATTGTACATATTAGCCTTCTGGATATAAGGCCTCACTGTAATGCCATTTAACAAAGAAAGAGCAGCCCCAAAATCTCTAAGAAATTTTGTAAAAGGAAGTAACTTCTTTGCTTAACAAAAACAAAAAACTCAAGCTTTGCCACAAAACAAAAGAAATATTATATCCTTCCCATGTTTCCTAGTATTCAATTTAATAGTTTTGCTAGGATTTCAGTTTCTTGGTGATAAAAATAATTATGCAATATAGTATATAAAAATACAATAGTATGAAGTCATCACATCAACTTTCTTATTGTCATTTTCTGGACCAGGGCTAAAACAATTACTTTTTGTATCATGATCTCATGTTCAGCTCCTAATAGACCTCTTCAGATGTGCCTCAGCATCCTTTGCACTGATTCCCATAGCACTTCTTGTGGGTACTTCTGGAGTATGAAGAGAATCAGTTGCAAAGTCCAGTTAGTGAAATGCTGGAGCCAGGGAATGGAACAAAGGCTCAATGAAACTGCCAGAGATCTGATAGCAATATCTCTGCTGTTGGAAGCTACAGATATGGAATGCCTGTTCTAGGCATACATTCTGTGAAAGTAGAGAGAAATCCAGCTGCTTCTGCCCTAACCTGATGGACTATAGAATGCGAACATCACTGAAAGAAAAACAGGGACTGTAGCCTGTTTCTGGATGGGTTAGCCACTTAGGAGTACATTTTCAAAGTGCTGTGGGTGGAGTTTTAGGATCAACATCAATAGTAGTCATGTGGTTAGATCTCATACTACAATAATCTCTCTACAGTGGTTACTCTTCCCCTCCACTGCACTCCACCCAATCCCCCTTTAGTTGAATGGAGGTTGATACAGGCAATCATTTCTTCTATCTCTTTGGTGCCCTGTTCTTGTTCAAAAGAGGAGTTGTAATAGTGCCTTTGAAACATCAAATAATCCTCAGCATCCCTATGAGGTAGGTATATATTGTAATATCCACATTTTACATGGGTAAATTGGAGGAAAGGATAAGCAAGTTGTCCAAAGCCACGCAGCAAATCAGCAGGAGATCTGTGCTTAGAACTCAATTGCTCCTCAGTCCCTGATCTGTACTCAGGCTGTAGACCATGCCACCACTCTGATTTTAACAAATAACAGTAGGACATGCAACTTTCTAAACACAGTGTTATACTCCACAGACATCAAGAAATCACACTGTAGTCGGACAGTGGATAACTACAAACTCAGAAGCTGTAGGACAGCTTTGCTCTTTTGAAAGATTTCTACTGTTGAGTCAAAGGCATCTTCTCCTTTTACAAAAGTGAGAAGAGATGTGTAGAAAACATTGGACAGCAGCAGTGGATCTAATCAGTGTAAATTTTTTACCCAGTATTTTCCTTTCCACCTTGCCCTCAAGCATAAATTCATTTTATTAAATCAGATTTTTACCAAATCTCTGCTGGATGTGTTTTTCATGATAAACAAGGTCAAGTGTTTTCCATCCCCTACCAGTATATTATAAAATTACTTTATATTTACATATAATTCTCCAGCATCAGTAAATTATTCAAAAAGATGAGGAATGAATTTTGGCTTATCTTGCAGTTTATGGAACTACATTTTAAAAAATGTGTAATGTTATTTTTTCTACAACCTTTTAGTCATGTCATGATCAGACCCTGAACACCAGCAGATCAGACTTTCCAAAGCCAATGCTACTCTCCCAGGATCCTTTAAGAATTACTTCTGACCACACCATATTCCTTTGGCATCCATGATAACTTTACATTTTTTATATCATAATTTTTGCCAATTTTGTAATCCCAGCAGTATTCAGGAGATAACAGTTTAGTAGGCTTGTTTGTAAGGTAATATTTGTTTAAGTGGCTTTCATCATGCCATAATGCCTCAGTGTTCCTTTCTTTGTCTTTTATAATCCCTTCATAACATTCTCTGGTAAGGTTGAAAACACGAAGAGGAGTACCTCCAAAGACAGCAGCATGATAATAATAGTCCCCCTGCGTCAATGGAATATAAGCTGTTGACTGGGGACGTCTCTCATAAGTGAATTTCTCTTTATCTGCCTTATAAAACCAAGCTTGGAGCTGTGCTACAGACTCATCAAGTGTCTCCAAACCATAGTGACTCTGGAAAACTTGATCCACATCCATACAAAACATAAAGTCTACTTCATACTTGATGTGGCTTTCAATAATGTCCCCTATGGTCTTCATGCGCATCATACTTATATCTTGCCATCGGCTTTCTTTATTGACTTGGAATACTTTAAATGTCCGCAGAGGTCCCAGTTCTATCAAAGGCATTTTCAAGAGATCATCCACCATAACATAGAAAATCACTTTATGGCCAACCATGAAGAAGCTGTCTGCAGATATTAAGAAGGTTTTTAAATACTTATCGAGATACCTAGAAAAAAATGGGAAAATCATTAACTTTCTTTATCTACAGTTGGGGAATGAACTAGAGTCAAAGGGCCCAATTCATGTTAATGTAATCCTGTTTCAAACAGTATTCCCTTAGAGCAGCGGTTCTCAAACTTTAGCAACTCAAGGACCCCCATTTTGATTTAAAATTTTGCCACAGACCCCCAAACCCTCCACTCCACCCCAGGCCCCACCCCCACTCCACCTCTTCCCCCAAGGCCCCAGCCCTGCCCCATTTCTTCCCGCCCGTGCTCCACCCCTGCCCCTCCTCTTCCCTGCCTCTTTATGCACCCTCCCCCGAGCGCCCCCATCCCCTCTTCTCCCCCACCCTCCCAGCGCCTCTTGCACACTGGGGAACAGCTTTTTCCCAGCGTGCAGGAGGCTCTGGGAGGAAGGGGGGGGGTTATCAGCAGAGCCCGCAGACCCCCTGGACCCCCAGTTTGAAAAACGCTGCCTTAGAGTGCACTTGGGAACTTTTAGTGCACACCAGCAGGGTCCGTCTGGGCCAGTTTAGTGCATAACACACTAGTGTGCACTAGAATTTACACCCCTCAGGTGCAGACTAATGCACCATGTTGACAATCCCTTCAACTCCTAGAAATTATTTTTCAGAGTATTGAGCGTTATATAGCACTTTATACGTTCAAAGCACAGCTTCCATTGACCTCATTTACAGATGTAAGTGCTCGGGACTTCTGCAAGTCAAACCCCAGCATCTCAAGACAGTCACCCAGAAAATGAGGACCCAACTGAGGCAAGTTTGGTTTAAGAGAGTTCCATCACACAAACTCTGGTAAAGGCAGAGATAGAATCTAATTCTCCCAGGCCCCATTCAACTGCCTTAACCATGAAACTATTCTCTCTTCCTGTAATACCCTGCCACATTCTCTCCATATCTTCCAACAAGTTAGATTGTTGTCTGTAGGCCCCCTACCTCCTTTACTAAACAACCCTGGTTCTTCCCTTGAGCAGATCCATCCTGTGCACTGAATGGAATAGGGGTCCTAGCATTTCTTAACTGCTAAGTCCCTGACTATGCAACCTTAAGAATGTTTTTTTTCATGTAGGTTGTGTGTGTAATTTCCTAGGTATTTAAAAAAGCAAATTGAAAAAACAAATTCCATCATGGGGCATCATAGTCACACCCTCATGCTTGATCATTAGAATTGGAACCTTTAGATCCACCACACAGAACTCTGCTACTTGGTCTAACAGAGTGACTAATGGTAGTAGATTGTCATCCTCTATGTGGACCAGCACTAGAGGGGGAATGAGACATATTTTTGCCAGTGGTTTTCACAGATATTTGCTGACAGTAGAAGAACACTGAGAATCGCAGGTTCCATTCCAGGATTTAGTGGGCATAGACTCTTCTGCCCATTTGCCCCACAGCTTGACCTCTTCTGCTTCATCCTCTTCTGTCTCAGTTCCTCCCCTTTCAGCTCATCTGATCTATCCTGTCCCCCTCCCACCCCCTATTGACGTTCTCATTTCTCATCTCAAAGTCCCAATCTCAGTGTCCACTCAACTCCCATCAGCTCCTTGGCCCCCATCTTTTTGCCCAACCAGTCCCAATTCTCCCCACCACACACACTCTGGCTCCTCATTAGATTTATTACCCTCACTTCTACCCCACTGGTTCCCAGTCCCATTCTCTGCCCAGCCAATCCAAGTATCTCCCACCAGTTCCTCATCCAATCTCAGTCATTTGCCCCCAATTTCCTCCCTTGGCTTCCAGCCTCCCCCTGACTCTGATTCCTTCCCCCCTCACACCCCAAACTACCTCAAGTTGCTTGTCCCAATCTACCCCCCATCTGGCTCTTTTCAAAGCCAGAGAGTATTTCAATGAAGCAACTTCCTCCTTCTCAGTGCCTGGGTGCCAGCTGGGGGACCACTGAGAACATAGGAGACAGTTACCCTGCTTTCAGTTCATGTACCAGACCCAGCTTGACCTGCAGCTCATCAGCCACCTATAGCCCTGGTCTGCAGCATCTCAAGACTGAATCTTCAGAGTTTTAGCTGCAAAGCTCTAGCAAATCTCTACTTAGCCTGTGTGAACTGCAGTTTTTCAAAGGCAGATAACTTGTCCAAATTTGGGTAGATTTTCATGGATTAGCAAAAGGCACATCCCTGACACAATGGCTATCTCCTGCCAAATTTCAAGTTCCTCCAAACCATGGCAGTGCTAGACCTTCTCAAAGAAAAGGACACCAGAATTTAACATGGGCAAAACAACATTTTTAACCTAGCTTCTTCATTCCTGGAAACAGCTGAAACATTCTGGACAAAATTTCCAACTGGCATGGGAAATTGCAGCCCAAACAGTTTAAATTTGGTAAAGTTATATGGTACTAAAAACAGTGTCTTATAATGGGAAGTGTTGGGCAATTTTATTAATTGGTGGTGTTACCAATTCCACCTATAATGTGATACTGTTAACTTATAACTTAATAATTAATGTTAGGGTAGTTAGTGAAGTAAATTGAAGTTGCATCATCATTCTACTTTATTCTTATTAAACTGTAAAAATTAATATAGTTTTAATTACTCCTCTTTGGGCCTGTTCTGCTCCTATTCATACCAATTGAAACAGGATAAAGCCCTTTATTTTAAAATGTATATAAATTTGTGTAGCTTCAGAAAACGGGCTCAGGAACCATATGTCTTTGACCTTTGTTCTCTGGGAGAGTGGCTCATTGGAACTACAATATAGGTTATTGAGACATAAGACTCCCTGCTTTCATACCTCATAATTTCCAAGAACAAACAACTATTTTCAAGGCAGCAAACTTGCCATGTTAAAATGCAGGCATCAAAAGAAACTGCCAGCATCTGCAGCCATCTCCATTTGAGTCCTGGCAGCATCCCTGAACTTTAAAAAGCTCTTGCAAACCACTTTTAAAGGGAACATGTTGACTTTAAGCTTCTGTATATTCAGAAACCACTTCTGCCATTGATCAAAAATTTTAATGACTTGGCTTGTAGCTGAAAAATACAGACAGAAAAGTGACTAAGCCCAAATTTACAGCAGGTGGGGGATAGAATGATTGCAGTCTGCAGATCTTGTTAAAGAGCTTGAATTATCTGCTTAATGTTAAAATGGATTTCTTGGAAACAACCAGAGAGGGTATTAATAAAAGAATGGTGTCCATGCCAGAAATTCCTCACTAGATGGAGTGGGAACATTTTAGGAACAATTGGCTACTGAAAGATTAGAAACTTATTGCAGTGACAAACTAACAACAACTCAACAGGATTTTTTCCTCCCTTAATTACACACTCAATAAGAGTGACAATTTGGGAAATCTGTTTCTACTTGTGATTTCTGGTTGATATTATGAAGGTGTTACTATGAAAATTGCCGTATCACTGAAAGCCTCTATGTAAATGTGGAATCCACCATGGGCTGGCAGACTCGTGTCATGTCTCTGCCAAAGCAAGGACAATGGTGAGGCCATCAGCTATTCAGGGAGAAACACCTTGGGGACAATGAGCTTGCTAGTCTGGAGAGTGGAAATTTTCCAAGCAGGACAAAAAGAGGTGACAAAGTCGGAGGTTATTAAAAGGACTCAAGGGGGAAGACTCAGAGCCACACAGGAAATTTTGGCCAGGAGAAGAGGAGGAAATGGACCAGTCAAAGTCACAGAAGATGAGCTAGGGGAAGAGGCTCTCTGTTTTGGAAGAGAAGTCATGAAGCTGCCGGGGAAAGGTCTTGGATCTCAGAGAGGACCCTGACACAAGCCCAAAGAATGCTCTGGATTGGTGAGGAAACTCAGGCAGGAAAATGCATATAATGTTTATTATTTTTGTATAGATCTGTCTTTCTTTTACTATTAAAGAGCAATAGCATGTTAGAATGTTGTGCAAAGTGTCTTATGTTTCACGTTATAACTATCACATAGCTCTTGAAGTTATAAATGGTAAACCAGAAGATTCACACGTTTGGGAAAGCAAAGCTTTTGATACGGTCTCCCACAGTATTCTTGCCAGCAAGTTAAAGTATGGATTGGATTAATGGACTATAAGGTGGATAGAAAGCTGGCTAGATCGTCGGGCTCAACGGGTAGTAATCGACGGCTCGATGTCTAGTTGGCAGCCAGTATCAAGCAGAGTGCCCCAGGGGTTGGTCCTGGGGCCAGTTTTGTTCAACATCTTTATTAATGATCTGGACAATGGGATAAATTGCATCCTCAGCAAGTTCGCGGATGATACTAAGCTGGGGGGAGAGGTAGATATGTTGGAGGGTAGGGATAGGGTCCAGAGTGACCTGGACAAATTGGAGGATGGGGCCAAAATAAATCTGATGAGGTTCGACAAGGACAAGTGCAGAGTCCTGCACTTAGGACGGAAGAATCCCATGCACTGCTACAGGCTGGGGACCGACTGGCTAAGCAGCAGTTCTGCAGAAAAGGACCTGGGTATTACAGTGGATGAGAAGCTGGATGAGAGTCAGCAGTGTGCCCCTGTTGCAAAGAAGGCTAACGGCATATTGGGCTGCATTAGTAGGAGCATTGCCAGCAGATCGAGGGAATTGATTATTTCCCTCTATTCGGCACTGGTGAGGCCACATCTGGAGTACTGCATCCAGTTTTGGGCCCCCACTACAGAAAGGATGTGGACAAATTGGAGAGAGTCCAGCGGAGGTGTTATGCTTATAAAAAGCACACGATCTTTTACAGGGGAAAAGGCAATATGCTGCATTTATTGAGAATACAGCAGTTAGCATATGCTTTTCAGTCACACACACACACCATGCACACAGTCCCGCCAGTCGATGTTTTAGTTACCAGTCCAGAGTCTGGATCAATCTAGTGGCCAGCCAGATTGGTCGCAATCCAATGCTCCTGGAGTTGTTGGCAAGACGAACCCAAAGTTCCATGGCAAAGCACCCTGTGCTTATAGTCCTTTTCCTTCGTTGAAGTCTATGGATTTTGCTGTGTCATTTTATGACCGGTTACTCCTCACTTGATATTATCTTTTGGTGATTAACATCCCAAAACACCTCCGGGAGGGTCACCCTGTCCTGGTTTCGATTTAATCAATTATCGTGTGTTTAAGGGTGCTAGCCTCCACCTCAGGGTCGTCAATCTGTCCTTCCTCAATCGTGGATGCACGTTGATGGTTCTCTGGCGTCGTTAAGTCTCTTCACTCCTCCTCCCTTGACCATCTGGCTCTAACAATAGCCTTCACACCTTATATTTTCCTTATGCATACATTCCTCATTCACACAAACAGTTCCTTACAGAGATCTTCAAAAGGTAACAAATAGCAGTGTTTTATGTTAGATAAGAAAGGCATCATAAATTAGACCTTGCTAAATCTTATAACACTCTCTTCCTATATTGGAGCCTGGGCCTCCGAAATTCCTCTAATCTAATTAACATAGATACAGACAAGATTCTTCTGTTACTTACAAGGCATGAATAGAAAGAAAATGACTTATACTAAGGATATAGGAGACGGAAGTGTTCAGAGTCTCTGGATTAGGCTAAAAGGGGTAAAAAACAAGTGTGATGTCATGCTAGGAGTCTACTACAGGCCACCTAACCAGGTGGAAGAGGTGGATGAGGCTTTTTTTAAACAACTAACAAAATCATCCAAAGCCCAAGATTTGGTGGTGATGGGGGACTTCAACTATCCAAATATATGTTGGGAAAAGAACACAGCGGGGCACAGACTATCCAACAAATTCTTGGACTGCACTGCAGACAGCTTTTTATTTCAGAAGGTTGAAAAAGCTACTAGGGGGGAAGCTGTTCTAGACTTGATTTTAACAAATAGGGAGGAACTCGTTGAGAATTTGAAAGCAGAAGGCAGCTTGGGTGAAAGTGATCATGAAATCATAGAGTTTGCAATTCTAAGGAAAGGAAGAAGGGAGTACAGCAAAATAGAGACAATGGATTTCAGGAAGGCAGATTTTGGTAAGCTCAGAGAGCTGATAGGTAAGGTACCATGGGAATCAAGACTGAGGGGAAAAACAACTGAGGAGAGTTGGCAGTTTTTCAAAGGGACACTATTACGGGCCCAAAAGCAAGCTATTCCGCTGGTTAGGAAAGATAGAAAATGTGGCAAAAGACCACCTTGGCTTAACCATGAGATCTTGCATGATCTAAAAGGAGTCATATAAAAAATGGAAACTAGGACAGATTTACAAAGGATGAATATAGGCAAACAACACAGGAATGCAGGGGCAAGATTAGAAAGGCAAAGGCACAAAATGAGCTCAAACTAGCTACAGGAATAAAAGGAAACAAGAAGACTTTTTATCAATACATTAGAAGGAAGAGGAAAACCAAAGACAGANCACTCTGAACTTTAGGGTACAAATGTGGGGACCTGCATGGGAACTCATAAGCTTAATTACCAGCTTAGATCAGTATGCTGCCACCACCCAAATATTGGAGTCATTTAGGATACTCAGTCTTCTCAGATGACAGAACAAGGAGCAATGGTCTCAAGTTGCAGTGCGGGAGGTCTAGGTTGGATATTAGGAAACACTATTTCACTAGGAGGGTGGTGAAGCACTAGAATGCGTTACCTAGGGAGGTGGTGGAATCTCCATCCTTAGAGGTTTTTAAGGCCCCGCTTGACAAAACCCTGGCTGGGATGATTTAGTTGGTGTTAGTCCTGCTTTGAGCAGGGGGTTTGGACTAGATGACCTCCTGAGGTCTCTTCCAACCCTAATCTTCTATGATTCTATGGGTGGAGTTCTGGGAGAGGGTGTGTTTAAGAGATAGGGAGGGGGGGCAGTCTGAGGGCTCAGCACTGGTTCCAGGGAGTTACCAGGTCTTCTGTTGCACCCCTTCCTGGGAGCTACACCTCAAGAATGTGCTCAGAGACCCTAAGATGGGGCATCGCCTTGGCTCTAGTAAGACTCTGGAGGCTTAAAACACGAGATTCAGCAGCTGGATCCTCTCACAGCTGTCTGGCAAGAGGCCAAGAGTGGGTGCTGGACTATACCTGTAACAATAAGAAACAGAAGGAAGCCAAGAGACAAGTGATGTTTTAATTTTTTCCATGGTAAGGTGAGGATAGATTTTGGTGGACAAATTTACGTAATTTTTCTGTCCTTATCTGCTTTAAAAATTGGTAAATAGAAGCAGCCAAGGGGCTGAATTTTAGCATGTTCAGAAGGCAACTGTGGGCTGTTAAATAAGTTTTATTAAATCCAATCCTTTGCCCTTATGAAGGCAAAAATTCCATTGAGTTTGAGAGATTTCTGCAGAAGTCCAGGGTCACACCCATTCCCAAAGCTGAAATTCTTGCATCAATACTAACACTCCTCTATGTCCCTGGCAGAGCCTATATTCACATATTTTCTTGAATTCTGATAGCTCTACTTTTGTTTTTTAATAGTCAGCTTATTAGCCACAGTATTGTGTTGAAGCAGAGTGTTCTGGAGCCAGTTTGTCTCCTCCATCAAATGTAGTTTCAGCCCATATATAATCTATTAGATATCTGATCAATATATGGTTTATAGATACCAATTGCTGTTTCTGTATTGTCTTAATTAATAAGTATGTGATTGCTGTTTGTAGATGAGTTTTCTTCCTCTATGGAGAAAACACCGAGGATAATTTGTGTAGTGGCCACTAGATACTAGAAAGAGGTTAGCCAGAAGCTTTCTTTGATGGCAGATGATTTTCTTGCCTGAATCAGGTCTTTGTAGGCTTTGGAATTGTCCTGTGGACAAAATTTTCCAGCACAGTCCTGTGGAGGAAAGTGCTCTGCTGTGCTGGAGTTCTTGGGGGTAAATTAATTTCAGTTATCTCAGAGGGACAGCGCTAGCTTTAACAGTTTATCACTTGCGATCATTGGCATATAATGCTCATGTTATAAAATAAATACAGTGGAGATTTAACCCTGAAATCTCAGCCAGATTGTCTCATTTGGTTCTGCCTAGAAGGGGGAACCCTTCCATTCCACATGGAAGGGCCTCGGTCAAGTTCAGAGATGTGTGGCAACAGGGAGTGGAGATGGGAAGGTGTTGCTTTGCATAGCACTGTGCCTTACAGAATGCAAGATTTGAGCAGATTAGTGTGGTCTCTTTTGGTCTTTACACAAGAAACATAACAGGAAGGAACTACACAGGCATGGTGTAATCGAAATAACTGTGTTTACCAACTATATACAACATGAAAGGCCTAGTTATATATAACCCTGCCAGAGCACGAGTATATGAAACTTAGAAGTCTGTACCCCTAGAAGGTTCAAAAACAATTTAAAGGGATATTACCCAAGTCTTATACATTACAGGAAATAATGGTGAATTACTTCTCCAAAGAAGAGCTGTAGGGGGCCCCATGCAATGTTAGCATGGCTTCTGCTAGAGGCCGTCTGTCTGGGAGGAGAGGCGGACAAGCAGAGTGGCAGGTATTCCTGCAGGATGACTCCTGTCTCCACGAAGACCTCTAACACTGGGAAGGGCCATGGCCTCCAAACTCCTCCAGAGGGGATGGGTATAGAAAAACAGTGAGGTTTTTGCAAGGGGAGGGTTTTGACTCCACATTGACTTTTATTACACCAGTCCTGCCTTTTTAAAAATCACTGGGCTTTAATAAAGTTCCAGTTCATGATTATGGAACCATGACATGGCTCAGAACTACTGGATTGTTCCTATAAAATAGGAATAGTAGTATTCAAATAAAGTCAGGGGAGGAAGGATGGATGCTTGATCTTACACTTCTCAAACAAGATGAGCAGGGGAAGCTGCATTATTTTACAACTTCAGTGTGCTGCTCCTGCTACAACCCCACCTTTCTGTCTTCTCAGTGTAAGTTATATCATCTACCATTTGTCACTTCTGAATTTGGTCCAATAATATTTTATAATAAACTCCAGGCTGTACAGTCTGAGAAAATTAAACTTCTTGGGTGCTTGTGATTCAAAATTGTCTCAACCATTGCATGTCTGGTTATGCATTTATATAAAGAGTGGGTGTATATATGTATGTACATAATATAGAATTGTGTGTGCTTGAGAAGTGTTAGCATGTTGACATGGCTATGTAACAGACTGAATAATTAAGAAAACTTTCTTAGAGCAACAAGAAAATAATAGTGGAAAATAAACCAGCAGTTAGGTTTAAAATAAGTCCAGAGTAGTAACTAGCAGTACTTACTTCCCGATGGCAAAAACTGTCAAACCCACCGTGACTTTTTGCTTGCTATAATAATCTTCTAGCACAGATCTGTTGAATGTACCATCCCATACAATTGGGGCAGACCAGTTAGTCAAAGTTGATACCTCTGTTCGCGCACTGCATAAAAGAATGAAAGAACCAACAGATTACCAAAAGTTAGCAGGAAGTGAGTCACCCAAGAATATAGATATAGGTGATTTCTGCATTCTATCTTCCTTGTTTTCAAAAATGTTTCTACATTACCCAGTTCTGCAGCCTTAGGATGCGTGGCAAGACACAACTGTAGGTTATGCATTTTATTTATTCAGGTTCTGTTTATATTGTATTTGTTATTTATTTTTTCCATAGCACCATTCAGGTGGGCTAGGCACTTTAAAGATGTCTATTTTTTTCTTGCACATCAGCACAGAAGCAAGTGGAGAATGCAACATAAAAGCAAAATGATTGGGCAATTGAGCAGCACCCTCATTTTATAAATTCCAAGGGGCTCTGTAGTTTAACATAAGCCAAATTAAAAAGTAAAAGTGTGGAAATGCTAGCCCACAGAACAGAGTGAGGTTGCTTGGCATAATGGAAGAGTGAGGCTTTTTCAGGTTTGATGAGGTTATAGATTCTGAATGTGATGTGCCCAGGGCTATGGATAGGTCCATTTTAATTAAATTCTAATCAATCCATTCGCAAGAGGAAGTGGTGAGAGCCAAGAAGTAGGCAAGGGGTTGCCCCATATAAGACTTTTATGGTGAGACCGAGTTTAATCTTGCTGAAGAATGAGACCTGAACCCAATGGAGAGATTTGAGAACTGGGATCCACTAGGTGAAGTGGTCAGTGTTGGGCAAGATAATTTTAGCTGCAGTATGGTGAATGGGCCAGAACAGGGGCTAAAAATAGATGTGGAGATCAAAGAAGAGGCAGCATTATTTCCTTGGCAGATGACTCACCCTGACCAACAGTGAGATTCCCCCACCCCTTCCTCCACCAAAAGTAATTTGCTGCTTGGCACTTATCCTAAGTCTGGTAATACATACTTGCCATCCCTATTAACAATGGGAGTGTATAGTTAAACCCTGTTTCAGCAAGGTACTTAAGTACTTTGCTGTATCCAGGCTTTAGTCTCTGCAGGGCAGATGTTCCACATCACATTAAGCATTGCCAGTAGGCCTCTGTGCACATAATTTGGGGACATGAGTAAGTTTTATTCATAAGCACATTGCCTGGGATTAGTTTCCCCTAAAGCATCAAACTTGAAACAAAACCAGAATGCTCATTTGACTAACGTTTCTCACTGTTATGACTGTCTGTACTTAATTTTTGCTGGATATTTTTATATTGTGAGATTGTTTTTCAGTGGAAACAGAACTTTTGTTTTCAAATCAATATCAAGGTAGGAATGTGCTAAGAGTGGGCCCATATACCAGCATTGTATTTGTGACCATTTTGCTCATAGGTCTATCTAGCCACAGATACACTTTCAATGGTACACTTTCAATGTGTATCTGTAAAATTTCTTATTGTTGAGCTGCCAGAAGTGGGGGAAGGTGCATGCACATGTTCTCTCACTCTATAATAAACATACTTACTGAGCACCTCTAAAAATGCTTTACAAAACAAGTATTTAGACTCTACTTTGCAAATGAGGAAACTGAGGAACCAGGCTGACAGGTAAAGTTTTCAAAATTATGTAAGGGGCAGGTTTTTAAAGGTATCTAGCAGTTGCCTAAAAATGCAGATAAATGTCTTGAGAGATTTTCAGACTGCCTAGGCACTGAACTCCCATTGAAATCAATTATAGTTATGGCATGTAGGTCCTATTGAAAGTTCCACTTGGCACCTATCTGCATCTTTAGACATCTAAATACAGTACCTTCAAAAAATCCAGCCCTAATTAACTTAGGCTACCAAGTCTTATTGACATTGGGTTTCACAGTGAGCAGCTGAGAACAGAATCCAAGTTTATTTATCTCCATTCCAAAGGAGGGAAAGAAAAGAACAGCAAAGATAGAAAATGCAGCTTCTGTCTCTGGTGTTGACTCATTTGCAACCTCACTGCTTGAAAAAAACAGGCACAGCACACTGTCTTCTCAGCCACTTTGAGACCTGGCAAACTCCTTTCACCATTGGACTGTTTAGGGCGTTGCTTTCATCTGCCTTTCTAGCACAGACTTACAGCAATGTTGCAAAATATGCAATCTTGGCTGATTAAGGCAAACTCTTATTATACAGAAGGATAAAGGAAAGATAGGAAAAGAGAAGAAATAAGGTAGGCAAGTAAAAGAACATGTGGAGGGAGTGACGAAAGTCTCACATGCCTGATGGTGTTTGGCATTTCGCTGGAGCTAGTGGCAGTGTAACTTGCCTCCCTCTCTCTGGCCAGGACATCTTTCAAGATTGGAATGAAGGTTGGTCTGGGGACCCAGGAGACTGTGGGGTGGCAGCCATGATGGTGAAGCTGGCTCCTTCCTCTTCTTTCAGTTAGCTAGCATCATGGTTCACTTTCCTTTCCAAATTTATTTTTGAGGACCCAAAAAGGGAGGGATGGGTGGACTAGCCCATCCTCTCAGTATTTTGTCTACCAGTTAGGCCTAATTTCTGATGCACCAATTTTGGTTCATTGATATCCAGTTCCATGCTTTTCTTGTTTACCAAGCATGATCTTAACACAGTCCTTGATTTATATTAGTAGGCCTTTTTATTTGGACTAATTTCAGTCTGTCTTTTTTGCACCTTTTCCCATCAACATTTGTTATAGACTATAGTGACATCTTATGAACTTTCATTCGTTTTTTACAGTTGAGCTCACAATTAAGGTAAAATTGCAGGCCCAATTATTGTAACAGTACATAGATCCACATCATCTTATACTGGAAATATTTATTTCCCTCTTAGGCAATGTTTTCAGGTTATGCTTCCCAATTTTAAAAAAGCTAAAGCAAACAGTTGCAAAATATGAACTGTGAAAACTGCACATTAAATTTGCAACATAAATACCTAAATGTTTTTTAAAATACAATATGTAGGCCTGGCTTGACATGAGTAATTAAATATGGATGAGGACACATTTCTCAGAAAGCATGGGTGGGGAATTAAATGGATCAATAGGCTAGAGATAGGATATCTGTCTTAGGTAAGATAAGGAGGAACACCTTAGTACTTTTTGTAATGGACAAGATAAGCCTGGAATGTAGCATGAGGTAAACAGTGGGTCACTTGCAAAGCGTGTGGATGAAGCATGCTTTACAGAGATTGGTTCCTACAAAGTAACTAAGTCAATCCCCAAACTGCAAAACGTGTGATATAATGTACAGTAATGTGATGTAAGTATCTAAAGGAGGAAGATTTCTGTGTAACTTGGGATCTTTGATGTACCTCAAGCATTTGAGTCTGATCAACTCAGTGTAGTTTTGCTGTATGCTGAATAAAGAAACCTGATTGACGAAATCTGAAGTTGAACTGAGTTCTTGGGAAGCCAAGTAGAAGAGGTCTTGGAGGAAATCCCAACACAATTAAGATTTATAGTTAGAGGGATGCATCCAGATAATCACATTAAAGTTCCTTATTCCATTATGAAAATTGAAAACATTTTAAAAATAAACTACATTTACTTTCCACCATTTATACTATTTTTACTTTTCTTGTAAGTAATTCACATTTACTTTGTATTTTATTTCATCCCAGAAAAACAGGAAGAGGAACAACTACATGAGAATTGAGAGTACTAAGTGTTGTATGGGATAACAGAAGTAAATGGAAGAATATGTTGCTATAAGCTACTCATTATACATGAATGTTTAGTTTTGTCTTTTTGCAAAGTGGAAGGCAATTTGGGTGAAAGTGATCCTGAAATGATGATTTAATGCTTCTAAAGAAGGGAAAGAATGAGCAGCAGAATAAGGACAATGAACTTAAAAGAAAAAGCAGATATCAAAAAACTCAGAACTGGTAGGTAAGGTCCCATGGGAAGAAAATCTAAGGGGAAAAATGAGTTCAGGAGAGCTCCTGGCAGTTTCTCAAGAAGACATCATTAAAGGAACTGCAGACTATCCTGATGTGAAGGAAATGTAGGAAGAATAGCAAGAGATCAATATTCTGGGATGTATTAACAAGAGTGTTGTATGTAAGCCACGGGAGGCAGTTGTCTTGCTCTGTTTGGCACTGATGGGGTCTCAGCTGGAGTACTGTGTCCAATTCTGATCGCCACACTTTAGCAAAGATGTGGACAAACTGGAGACAGTCCAGAGGAGAGCAACAAAAATTATCAAAGATTTAGAAAACCTGACCTATGAGGAAAGGTAAAAAAAACTGGGCATGTTTAGTCTTGAGAAAAGACGACTGAGGGGGGTATCTGATAAGTCTTTAAATACAGAATCATAGGACTGGAAGAGACCTCGAGAGGTCATCTAGTCCAGTCCCCTACACTCATGGCAGGACTAAGTATTATCTAGACCATTCAGGACAGGTATTTGTCGCACCTGCTCTTAAAAATCCCCAACGATGGAGATTCCACAACCTCCGTAGGCAATTTATTCCAGTGCTTAACCACCCTGACAGTTCGGAAGTTTTTCCTAATGTCCAACCTAAACCTCCCTTGCTGCCATTTAAGCCCGTTGCTTCTTTTCCTATCCTCAGAGGTTAACAACAATAATTCTTCTCCCTCCTCTTTGTAACAACCTTTTATGTACTTGAAAACAGTTATGTCCTCTCAGTCTTTTTTCCAGACTAAACAAACCCAATTTTATCAATCTTCCCTTATAGGTCATGTTTTCTAGACCTTTAATCATTTTTGTTGCTCTTCTCTGGACTTTCTCCAATTTGTCCACATCTTTCCTGAAATGTGGTGCCCAGAACTGGACACAGTACTCCAGTTGAGGCCTAATCAGTGCAGAGTAGAGCGGAAGAATTACTTCTTGTGTCCTGCTTACAACACTCCTGGTAATACATCCCAGAACGATGACCATTTTTTTTTTTTTTTGCAGTGTTACACTGTTGACTCATTTAGCTTGTGATCCACTATGACCCTCAGATCCCTTTCTGCAGTACTCCTTCCTAGGCAGTTATTTCCCATTTTGTATGTGTGCAACTGATTGTTCATTCCTAAATGGAGTACTTTGCATTTGTCCTTATTGAATTTCATCCTATTTACTTCAGACCATTTCTCCAGTTTCTCCAGATCATTTTGAATTTTAATCCTATTTGCAGCCCCTCCCAGCTTGGTATCATCCGCAAACTTTATAAGTGTACTCCCTATGCCATCATCTAAATCATGTTGATTTCACTGGGCACATACAAACTTGTGAAAAATATTTCCACTGGTAATCACAATTTACAAATAGACAAAAATGCTGCTTGAAAATTTTAGAGTTTGATTTAATACTAATTTAAATATTTATATTTTGACATGTGATGTTGACAATTTGTGTTTTAATGGCTATAAAGCTTTAACTAATTGAATATCAACTCCATCAAATTGTCTAAACCCCCATTTGTCTGAACCACCATAATTTCCCACAACTGCAAATTTAAATGCATAAAAATAAAAAAAATGCTTAAATATAAACATTGATATCTGATTTTTTTTTTAAATGATTTCAATATTCTGCCAAGCCTAAATATTTACATATGCAGGAGCGGCTCCAGGCACCAGCGCACCAAGCGCGTGCCTGGGGCGGCAAGCCGTGGGGGGGCGGCCTGCCGGTCGCCATGAGGGCAGCAGTCAGGCTGCCTTTGGCGGCATGCCTGCGGGAGGTCCGCGGGTCCCGCGGTTTTGGCGGCAGTTCGGCGGCGGGTACGAAGGCTGCCTGACTGCCATGCTTGGAGCGGCAAAATACATAGAGCCGCCCCTGTACATATGCACTCATAGCATGTGCTTGAATTATTGGATGCATTTTATGGAGTGATTGTTTCATTAGAGAAAAAAAATGTAAAAACACTTGTCTTTTGTGTTTTTCCAAAAAAGCTGTGTTTAGCACAGGTCTATAAATTGGAATGTCAAGCTCCACGTCTTTGTCACCTGACTATTGCAAGTGGCCTCACAGTTACCTTTATAACTTCGCTTCCTAGGACAATAACCAGCCCAGATAAAGTGACAGAAATAAAATGGGGACTCTGTCCACATGACATCATCAGATTTTCAAAAAGTTAACATTAGTTGGTATCCTGCTCAGCCTTAGTAAACTGCTATTGCCGGTGACCAGCATACTTGGAATTTAAGATGGCTGTAAAATGCGTTCCCAGGATTTTTCCTTACCTAGCATGAAACCAGTCATCTAGCTGCAATGTATTTGGCTCTTTGTCAGCAGTATCTTGGCTTCTATAGGTGAAGACACAAAGAAAGAGACAATAAGGTTCACAAAAAAACCAAAACATTTAGGGTTGTCGATTAATCGCAGTTAATTCATGTGATTAACAAAAAAATTAATTGCTATTAAAAAAGTAATGATTAATCACAGTTTTAATCACACTGTTAAGCAATAGAATACCAAGTGACATTTATTAAATATTTTTGGATGTTTCTACATTTTCAAATATATTGATTTCAATTACAACACAGAATACAAAGTGTACTGTGCTCACTTTATTTTCGATTACTAATATTTGCACTCTAAAAACGATAAAGAAATAATATTTTTCAATTCACCTCATACAAGTACTGTAGTGCAATCTCTTTATTGTGAAAGTGAAACTTAAAAATGTAGATTTTTTTTGTTACATAACTGCACTCAAAAACAAAACAATGTAAATCTTTAGAGCCTACAAGTCCACTCAGTCCTACTTCTTCTTCAGCCAATTGCTAAGACAAACAAGTCTGTTTACCTTTACAGGACATAATGCTGCCTGCTTATTATTTACAATTTCACCTGAAAGTGAGAACAGGCATTCGTGTGGCACTTTTGTAGCAGGCATTGCAAGGTATTTATGTGACAGATATGCTAAATATTTATATGCCCCTTCATGCTTTGGCCACCATCCCAGAGGTGCTTCCATGCTGATGATGCTCATTAAAAAAATAATGCGTTAATTACATTTGTGACTGAACTCCTTGGGGAGAGAATTGTATGTCTCCTGCTCTCTTTTACCAGCATTCTGCCATATATTTCATGTTATAGCAGTCTCAGATGATGACCCAGCACATGTTTGTTTTAAGAACACTTTCAGTGCAGATTTTACAAAATGCAAAGAAGGTACCAATGTGAGATTTCTAAAGATAGCTACAGCACTCAACCCAGGGTTTAAGAATCTGAAGAGCCTTTCAAAATCTCCAAGGGACGAGGTGTGGAGCATGCTTTCAGAAATCTTAAAAGAGCAACACTGATTCTTTTTTGGTGGTTCGGGTTCTGTAGTTTTTGCATCAATCTTCTGCTGGTGACATCTAATTCCGATGATGAAAATGAACATGCATCGGTCCGCACTGCTTTAGATCATTATTGAGCAGAACCTGTCATCAGCATGGGTGGCAGAAAACCTGGAGCCGGCCCTGGCTACAACAATGCCATGCGAACGCCTGTTCTCACTTTCGGGTGACATTGTAAACAAGAGGCGGGCGGCATTATCTCTCATAAATGTAAACAAATTTGTTTGAGTGATTGGCTGAACAAGAAGTAGGACTGAGTGGACTTGCAGGCTCTAAAGTTTTACATTGTTTTGTTTTTGAATGCAGTTTTTTTTTAGTACATAATTCTACATTTGTAAATTCAACTTTCATGATAAAGAGTGCATTACAGTACTTGTATTAGGTCAGGGGTCCCCAGGGGGCGTCTAAATGTGCCCGCGTACTGGCCAGCGGATGAGCATCTGCCGAAAGGCCGCCGAATTTCAGCAGCATTTCGGCGGCGACGACACCTCTGGATGACACTGCTTGTCGGTGGCATTTCGGCGGATGCTCATCCGCCGCCATGGTCCTTCATCTGGTGCCCGCCAGACGAAAAAGGTTGGGGACCACTGTATTAGGTGAATTGAAAAAATATTTCTTTTGTTTTTTAAAGTGCAAATATTTGTAATCAAAAATAAATACAAAGGGAGCACTGTACACTTTGTATTCTGTGTTGTAATTGAAATCAATATATTTTAAAATGTAGAAAACATCCAAAATATTTTAATAAATGGTATTCTATTGTTTAACAGCATGATTAATTTTTTTAATTGTGCAATTTTTTTAATTGCTTGACAGCCCTAATAAAAACCAAACATTCAACCAATTTTGCAATAATAAATACACCCGGTGAGTGCAGGGCAGGCCCGACCCCTGCTGCAGTCTCCCAGGGACGCATAGCTCAGGGGATGGGATTTTGAGGGGGAAAGGGGTTAAGTGGGGGCAGAGCAGGGGCCCTTTCCTGGGCCCACGAGGGGCCGGCTCAGCCGTCAGGGGGATCGGGCTGGCCGCTGGAGCTGGATACAGCACACAGCTGTGTAGGGCACCAGGAAATTTGGGGCAATTTGGTGCTCCAAATTTCCTGATGCCCTACGCAGCTGTGTAGTTTGCATATGGGTAGGGACGGCCCTGGTTAGCGCTGTCCTCTGGAGCAGAGGCTATGGGGAAGATTATGCAGGAGCCAGCTATGCTGGCTCTGTGCCTGCTAGTGATTTCCCCATGCTAAGGGAGTTAGGAATGGAGCAACTGTGGACTAGAAAATCTGGCTGTGTTGTTATTGTTGCATTCGGTTGAGAGCTTATGCAGTTAGTGTAAGTAAACAACACTAGAGCTACTCTCAGAGTTCCATGAGAGGTTTTCCACCTGCATTTCCTTACACTCTGTCACCACCTAGGTCACTCATATGTATATAGGTTTTAGTTGCCTGTTATGAAGTAACTTTACCTGGAATTGCACCCATTTGTCAGCTGGTTTTCCAGTTCATTTTTCAATGCAGTGATTTCTTGGCTTCTGTATGAATGACACAAAAGGAAAATCATATTTAACAGAACCAAAGCCACCTTAGGTAGCAGAGACAACAAAACAGACCCACTAGAATAAATTCAAAGCCAGCCAGGTGTCTTAAAGCAGTGCAGTATATCACTCTACAATACAGGTGACATCCTTGCATTATAGGTCACTGAAATGACAGGCTTGTTTCACTGAAGAATTTGTTGAATGTTTCCATAGCCCCTCATGCTAAGCAAGCTCACTAGATACTCCTCGTAGCAGAGAAATGTCCCTGTGATACTAACAGGCTTGGAAGAAGGCAGTTGGCTGTATAGTAAGGGAAGATGGTGCTACTAGAATGAAGGCATGTTAGAAGGTTGCAAAAAATAATACATTTACTGTATACAGATTCAACACTGATCTGTTCCTATTTTAAAATGAAAGAATTATATTGAATGTACTTCAAACCAAATAGACGAAAGCATTAGTATAATTTAAACCTGTTCACAAAGGTCCCAAAGTTTTTGAGGGCATTTTATGATGTATAGTACGGATACACATATTTCTGACATACTGTGACTTATTCAAGGACACACGTTCAATCTGCTGTATTGGATTAATAAATGGACTAAAAGCAATTTGAAAGGAAATGTAATCAAAATATGTAGTACTTCTCTCACTAATGACTCAGGATGAAATTCACCGATGTGCAGCCTAGAAAGGAGTATATCAACTTCTCAAATGAATGCACTGTACAGCAATGCACCTGGTATAATATATTTTTCATAGTAGCACGAGCTTGGCCATTTGTATAAGGAAAAAATGTCAAGTCAAAGAGAGAGAACACAGTACCAATACTTTATCAAATTTTTACATGGCATGCACTTACTTGTCACAGTACATGCAGAAGAAGGTCCAATCTCCGCTAAAACAAAAAACAAAAATTAAGGATGAGATCTGCCCCTCATCTCACAAAAAATTGCTACAACTAAAATCACCCAATCTTTTTGTGTATGTAAAAGGGCATTGTACTTTGGATGTAGCTTTAAATGGCACAGTAAAGGCAATGGGACCTTGTGCCCACCTCCACCAGTGCCTGCGTGAGAGTATAACATTACAAAGGGAGGAACTGAGGCTCAGAGAGGTCAAGAGATTTATCTAAGTTAATACAGCAAGTCTGTGAAGAGCTGGCTGGGGAATGACTCTTAGTTCCTCATCCAGACCAGTAGGGCAGAAATTCCCCAACTGTGGTGCATGCTGGTTTGCAGAAAACTGGCTGATATGTCTTTATGGTAATACAAATAATAAATCAAAGAAAAATGGTGCTGGCTTTCCTCTTCATTATCAGCTGCTAACTCTCATTAAGGCAGTGAAAGAGACATGATAGTCTTGCAGTTCAGGTTCTTGGCTGTGTGTGACCTTGGGCAAAAAAAAATCACTTAATCTTTGTGCCTTAGGTCCTCACCTGCAGAATAAGGATAGCAGCACTTCCCTTAACCCAACTTTTGTCTGTTTACATTTTGAACTATTTTAAGAGCCTGTCTCTTATTATGTGTCTATATAGCGTCTATCACAGTTGGGGCCACTAGAAGATTTTCAAAGGCAAAAATGGCAGTGTTTTAATTGAACACTTAATGGCAGTTAGATGCCTAACTGCCATTTTGCCTTTGAATCTCTTCCTTTAGGCACTAATTTAATACTACTAGATTACATACATAATTTCCCAACATTACTTTTCTATGTAGCAATTGCTGTAATTGCCATAGGGTTGTATGTGATCATGAATGGGAGGGGAATTAACCATTGTGTTCTATTACTCTTTAAAACATATTTAAATTTCAAATATAGTTGCAAAGTTTCCGTTGGTATTTTTTAGAAAATTGAATATGGTTGTTGGACATTAAACACACACACACTATATAGGTCTGTGTGGGATTTAGCAACACGTTCTTATTGGATATGACAGAATGAGGACTGATTCTTTGTTTTGAGGACACAAGTTTTAGCAAAGATATGAAAAGCTTTCTGTATTTAAGGTTTCACTTTGAAATACAACCAACACCACACAGACTGGAAAACAATTCCAAAGAGAAATAAATTGGCAACAAAAATATGTTTAAATATGCCATCTGACACAGGAAGTAAAATAGGGAACAGAACTGGGAAATATTAATTTAACACAAATGAGAAAATGGTTACAGAAAACATGAACACCAGCCTGAGTTAAGGTTGGCAACAGTGTTCCCTCTAATTTTTCCCACACATGTGTGAAATGAATTTTGTTATGTGCACCAATATGGAGGTGATTGCACATCACCTCCATATTGGTGCACATAAAATTCATGTGGTGGGGGTAGGGCCGAGGGGTTCAGAGTGTGGGAGGGGGCTCAGGGCTGGGGCAGAGGGTTTGGGTTCAGGGGTGTGAGGGCTCCAGCTGGGGGTGTGGGCTCTGGGTTCGAGCCAGGGGAGGGGCGCCCGTCCGCAGCAGGTCCAGTGCTGGGTTCAGGCCAGGGAAGGGGCACCCTGGCCGTGGCCAGTCCGGGGCCAGGGGAGGGGCACCCCTCCCCCGACCGCAGCAGGTTGGGGACCAGGTTAGGTTGAGGCCGGGGCGGGACACCTTTCCCCCAGCCACGACAGGTCCAGGGCTGGGTTGGAGCTGAGGAAGGGGCGCCCCTCCCCGGCAGGTCCCGGCTGGGCAGGTTCTCTGTGCACCTGTGCAGCGCTTAATAGGCTGCTGTGTGGCTGTGCAGCTTACAGGGAACTTAGGTTGCCAACCCTCCAGAATTGTCCTGGAGTCTCCAGAAGTTAAAGATTAATTTTTAATTAAACATTATGTCATGTGATGAAATCTCCAGGAATATGTCCAAACAAATTTGGCAACCCTAGCGTGAGTGGGGCTTTTGTTTGTGATACCTGCAAATAAGTTTTTATTAATTTTTTAAATTTAATTTGTGTATCTACTTCCAATGGATATACACACACACACACACCTAGTTGAACCTTTATAATACTAGTGCTTTACAAGCTTCAGTAGCATTCAATTCTCTTCCCTACTCACCAATTATTTTTCTTTTTTATGTATCTTTGCCCTTCTGAGTTCCGGATAGGACTAGAAACAGGAATTAAGTAAATGCAGGTGGCAAGGGAGGGAACAGTAGAAGAGATTCATCTGAGCATGTCCAATCCCTTTTCTGTTATTGGAAAGAAAGGAAGAGCTCCCCATCTTGTCCCCAAGCAATTGTGTGCTGGTGTTTCTGGTTGCAGTGGGAACCCAGAAGAGCAGAGGGAGCCATTCACATGAGAAATAAAATAACCACACATCTTAGAATCCTGTGGCACCTTATAGACTAACAGAGGTTTTGCAGCATGAGCTTTCGTGGGTGAATACCCACTTCTTCGGATGCAAGTAGTGGAAATTTCCAGGGGCAGGTATATATATGCAAGCAAGAAGCAAGCTAGAGATAATGAGGTTAGTTCAATCAGGGAGGATGAGGCCCTGTTCTAGCAGTAGAGGTGTGAAAACCAAGGGAGGAGAAACTGGTTCTGTAGTTGGCAAGCCATTCACAGTCTTTGTTTAATCCTGAGCTGATGGTGTCAAATTTGCAGATGAACTGAAGCTCAGCAGTTTCTCTTTGAAGTCTGGTCCTGAAGTTTTTTTGCT